>JARHVA010004697.1:515000-670000 GCA_037957365.1 Torreya grandis | reverse complement strand
ATAATCAAAACTTTGATTATGCCCTAATGAATGTTAATAGCTTATTCCAAAAATTCCATTTTAATAAAAACCCTATTGTGATATTTTTTCTTGGATTTACTTATTACAAGAAAAATTATTTAAGTTATAAATAGGTTCCAAATTTTGATTTACATGTCTCCTTAATGGAATAAATAAGGCATTAGTGAAAACTGACTAGGTTAATCATAAATGTGATTTTTTTTTTATTCAGGGTTATGTGAAGATATTTCTATCTATATTAACATTATCCTACCACCTTTTTTCCATGACTGATTGTTATTATCTACACCTAATTGTAGATGCCCTTTTCAAATAAAGGGAAACTTGATTTTTTCCCATCAAATTTGAGCCATCCAAACACACAGACATATACAAGTGAGCATGCCTTTTATTCTAGGAATAAAATTTATTGAAAAACTCACTTATCCTATGTATGTTTTCATAATTTGGATACATGTATACCGGGGCACACATAACTATAACATCAGATGATCCCAATTTCTATTATTCCTTAATCCATATCCATATCTTCTTCCAAAACTCCCTTTTTAGTACAACTACTATTTTGTTTTATTTTATTGGATTTATAGTGTCTTAATAGGGTCTAAATTTATAACCTGTATAGCCACTTCAAAGCCTTTATTTCCATGATTATATAAAATCAAGCATGCATTTATTTAAAATAGTTATTATGCCTTTTATCTACTTTCACAATATGAATACATATATCCTAGGGACTACATAACCTATTTTTATTACAACTGTTATTTTGATTTGTTGGCTTGGATTTACATTGTCCAAATAGGGCCCAAATTTGTAACCCTTGTAGTTTATTTGAAGGTTAATAAATGGAAACATAAATGTTTTCCCATCAAAATTTAAGACACATATCCACACACACACACACACAAACCTAAATTTATGTTATCTACTACCAAAATTAACATACATTTAATCAAATAATTCATGTGCCTAATTTATGCTTCCATATTTTTTTGATCTATTTTAGGGTTTACGAGTCCCCTTCCTGATACCATATAAGCACAAAATTAAACTAAAAGGTCTAGCTTAATGTTATAACCATCAAGTCATTTAATCTTAAAAAATACCACTCCAAACATACATACCCAAGTATATATATTTACACAAATTATATTACAGTACTCAACCATTGACTACCATGATTTATAAAAAACTATTTTACATACAAGACTAAATGACAAAACACCAAATATAAAATAAATACATCTAGTTGATAACAATAATATCATCCTCCCTCCGTGAAATGTTAACCACCTATCTTAGCTTATATAATCAAGACTTCTCTTATGACTTTGAAACTTGAACAACATGTTCCTATGAGTAAGCATCGACCTTTGTCCCAACATTCCCCTTTACACTCCCTACTAGTGTAGCCTCAAAAATGGCTTACTTCTACATGTTTTAATTCTTATTATGACTCCCCTAAACCTAAGAAATTAAGCTCTATTTATTTCACCAAGGTGAATCCTATAAATGGCCAATCAAAACTACATGCTAGTCATTTGATGACCTACATTCTAACTAGGGACCTTCTTATCACATGCCATTCATCTAAATGAGTAATATGAGTGAGAAAATTATGAAATAAGCCATGGAAACACCCTTGTATTTACCCTAACACCATTAGTCAAGCACACCTCATCCACATCTTGGGCAAATTTTACCAAAGAAGTGAATTTAGCTTCTAAAATTTTGAACAAAGACAAGGGCACAAAACCCAGACCATATTTCCCAATAAAGGGAAGCTCTTAAAAAGGGACTAATGGTATATTATCCAAGGTTGAAAGTAACTCAAACCTATATTATACCCAAATGAGAAAGGAAACTAATTATTTAACCTGATCCCTATTAGTCACAACTAAGCAAAAATTACTTATGAACATGGCTGCCAAATCTTAATTAACTTTAACTCACATGTTCCCTTATAGAAATTATGCTCACAAGAATCTCTCCAACATATCTGCAACTTCTAAATCCATCACCTAAAATACATTCAATAAATGCATGCTCAAAACACCTCCATAAAAACCCATCTCTCTAGTTTTAGAACTACCAAAGTGTAGTGGCCAGACCAATGATTTAATAACATATGGCTCCATCTAGCTATAAAAATAAATCCTTATGTAAAAAACTATACTATCAAAGTGTAACATACACATATTAGATAAAAACTTACTCTCAGAGAGCTTGCATGATCTAAAACAATATACTTTCATCTTTTATTTCTTATTAGATTTATTAATTATTTTCTTTAAACCTCATTTTGAATTTTAAAAAGGATTGTCATATATAATTTTGTATCTTTATAGTAACATTATTATTTTGACATAAAAATGTTTTGTTGATTTTATGGTAGTAGGCCTGTAATTTAAAAACAACCTATTATCATGGTCAATGATATTAATGAAAATATTCAATCTATTGGTTTCCAAAAAACTAAAGAGATTATGATAGTTATTTTTATCCAATATAATGATAAAACCTATCATATGAATATCTTGAAACATACTAATCCTTAATTCATGTCTTAACAACCTCTGTCAAAAAAGGATTAGGGTGAAAATGAAATTATTTTACTTTTTATTTATTTATTTACATTTTCAAGAAAATTTATATCATTTCATTTTTAAGACAAAATATATGATCATAGTATTTCCTAAAATAAATTTTAAATCTATGATGGAACATGTTGATATGGGAAATAGTTAACTATCAATGAATTATTTATTTTACATGGGCATAATAATAACTCAAGATCACGTGTTTTTTCATATATATAATTTTTTAAAGGCAAACAAAAACCTAACTATTCACAATGTAGATACAAGAAATAAAATTTACAAGGCTAATTCATTTTATGTTGATAACTTAATAATATCTAATGGGAAATGGGAGTGGGAGTTTGTTCTCAATCTTGTTGTTTAAATTTTTGACCCAACCTTACCAAAATATGATCTACTCCTTACCTCATGAGCATTCACCTAATTGTAACATTTATCTCTTTGATAGTTCTTTTGGGACATTATGTATATGATTGATCTACATAATTTTTAATGGATTTGGGTTTGTATTTATAGGGTTTCAATTCACAGTGTTCTCTATATCAAGCCCATATAGTTTTCATATCTATATTCATTATTTATTTCTCTATGTGGCATTTGTATTATGCTAGTTTTGATCAAGTATTCATTAATGAACCTAAAAATTTGATATGTTTAATGACTCATGGCTCTTATCCTCTTATGTGAGTAGTTCAGAGTTAAATCAAGGGTTATAAATTTGAAAATTAGTGAAAATTAGAGACAAGTTTATTTATTGAATGTGTTATTTGCATCCTTGAATGGAATGTATTCAATGTAGAATTAATGTTTAAAGGTTTTCCTTTTATGGGTTTATCATTTACCCCATTTGGATGGAGGTTATGATAGTGGTTACTTATATCCAAGCTATTTTATATCTTTATGAGTAAGTATAATAGTTTCATGAAGTGTTTGGACCACAACCCTAAGTTCCATGGATGAATGTGGAACATTATTGTGTTTTTGTTACCTATTTGGGAAGATTTCAATTAAGAAAAGGTCATGTATTATTGGTTTTAAATGTTTAATGTCTTGGTTTAGATAGTTTTATGTTGATTCTATTTGATATTGGTGTCCATGAGGCTTTGTTGGACATTTCCTCTGCTAAAATAGATTTTTTTAAAATTGTGGTTTCTAAATGATCTTTATGGACCTTGGGCTAAGGAGGGTGGATCCTCTATAAAGGTAGCTAGATATTGAGATATTATTTTCCATCTTATCTCTCTTATGGAGCTTTCAGTGTTGTATGACCTTTTATTCTATATCATAGAAGTGTTGTATTGGTTGTGTCAAAAAGGTTTGATTAAATTTGTTATGTGTTTATTATTTTCTGATGTAGATTTATAACGATCTCAATGTATGTGATTTGTTTTCCATATTTGTATATGTCCCTTGTTGATATTTTCTTAATATCTATTTGAATTTTTTGCATTTAAATTTGTTGTCGTAAGATGAGTTTTGCTAAAAATATATTTGTAATTCTAGTTCATAGATTCAATCAAAAGTGTTGTAAAAAATTTATGGATATTTAAAAAATCCTTTCTATACACTTTATCAACAAATATATAATGGGTATCATAATATTTGAAGGCTCTACAAGGGTTAAAAATTTGGACCTTGTATAGAAATTGAATCATTTTACTTATAAATGTAAAATTTAAGCCAAAATGCTGAAATAATGTTTTAGAGAATCAAAATGGAACATATCATTATAGGCATAGTGAAAATAAGAGTCAATAATTGTATTTAAGTATTAATTTAATACATTCCCTTAGGGAGAGGCACGTGCATTCATTAAAAAACTCTCAAATTATAATTACATTCCTACTAGATATCTATGAGTAGGTGAATGGAATTTTAATGTGGTGACTATAGATAACTAACAAGTAACTATCAAAATATATTTTTAATGTCATCCTTTAATTATTATTTTGTTATTAAGATCATTTATGGATCTACTTGTGTTTAAATATTAGATTTAAGATTCAAAGAGATGGCATCTCTTATATGTTTTTCTTATGTAATTTTGGGTGAGAAATGTGAAATGAAATTTATCCCGTTATTTATTTTAGTTAGTTTTTAATTAATAAGAATAAAGTGAAATAATTAGGTGACATGAAAAATAGATATGCCTCCAAATTATCTAGTAATCCATATTTGGACATAAATTTCATCTTAGTGAACAATACTGGGAATTAAGTGGCATCATACATGGAATTTAATGTAGTATGGGAAAAGTGTTGGTATTCAAGACAAAAAAAAAAAAAAAAAAAACTCATGAATAATGTTTTGAAAATTTAACACCATTTTTTATTGTTGTTTAATAGTTTATGGGGCATGTTGAAACTCTATATCTAGGCATATTTTACATCTTGATTATGGATTATCTATTATGTGTGACCACTAATGTACACATAGCTCTAGCCTTAGATTTGTATGATCTAAGGAGAGGCCATCATGCTACATTACCATCTTGAATTCATGTATAAATAATTAAAAAGAAATTACATGTACAAAACCACCACATGATTAATTTATATTAAATATGAAGTTTAGATATACCAACAAAAATGTTTAGCCATACATGTGATCTAGTTAAAATGTAGGCATAGTGTAAATAAGTGTCAAATGTCATCCACTAAAACTACATAGATGTTTAAAATTATAACACAAAAACATAGATTTCAATAATTTAATTCCATGAGACTACATCTCATTCATTTTATATTACATTTAAAATTCATTATTACAACATAGCTCTGTGATGATATTTAGTTATATCCCAATATTTTTTGGGAACCTTTGTTCTAAAAGAATGATATTTATCAATAATAGTTTGTATAATTACATAATAATAATTAAAAAATACATATAAATACTATTTTATATAATTGTATATTGAGCATAAAAAATATATACATAATAATTATAATATGTAAATATAAATAATAATATGTATATATAATTTTATTAATTACTAGTATTTATTATTTTTTTGTACTACACTTTGGTGGTTCCAAGATCCCTATAAAAATAGGTTTTACCATATCAAATAAAATATATATATAAATATACCTAATAAGACTTGTATATAATTTTTATGTGGAATTAAAGTTATTAATAGTTATTTTTGAAATGGGTAGTTGTCCACTCTAAATGTTTACTTTAAGTCCAATATTAAGCTTTAATTTAATTTAGTTTTTTACATAACTATATTTTACCCTGATCTCATATCATATTGGGTATGTGTGGTATTTTTGACAGTGAAAAATTTCACACTAATGACTCAATCCTTTGACCTAGCATGAATGCCAAGATGGAATCAGATTAGTTTTATCATACATGATATAAGGAACAACTATTGATCCTAAGATGTGAAAATGGGGTTTTTAACAATTATGGAAATAAATTAAATCAGTAAATACATAATTAAACATCATTATATTCATAAATAAATTTACTTCTTTCAATATATAAAAAATTAGAATTAAAATAATTAGATATATCTAAGTTAACCATTAGAGTAAAACCTATGAGAGAGGAAATATTATGAAGAAAAAATATTTGATCCATTATAATTAAAAGGTGTATCTCTTTTAGTCAATTTTAATGGCACGACAAGATAAAAATAAACTAAAATAAAAATAATTCAAAAAACCTAAATAGATATAAAAATAAATGAAAATGGAAACTGAACAAGGAAAATGTACTAAAGACTAACATAGCCTAACAACAACTAGTTGTAGATTAAAATAATACTATGCAAATTGAATATTAATATAAGAGTTGAACTGAATAATATTTGATATTCTAATTTAACTAAAGGATTATAAAGTCTAACAAACATAAACATATTTAAAAGAACAATTAACTAATTAATTAAGAAAACAGTTGGAAATAATGAGAAATTCAAAAAGACAAACATATTATCTAATATACTAACATAAAAACTAAAGAACAAACAATTAGAGTCTAAAAAGAAATAAAGAAAGTGAAACTAAACAAGGAAGATGCTAACTAGAAATTTAAGATCAACTGAATTAATAGTTATGAATGGAGATGGGATTAAGAAAATAAACTAATACCAATAAAGATAAATGAACTAACATCAATGTATAAATTAAAGACAAAGAGATAAATAAAGCGGAAAAACTTATCTAAACTAATATTTGCCAAGATAAGTAAATAAACTTAAATAAAACAATCTAAATCAGAAAATAAACTTAAGAAACCAGGAAAGTGAAGCAAACTAAAACAACTAAGTAAAATTGAGAGTGTGAGACTTTAAAAAATAATTTAATTTGGATTATAAAAGTGATTTTATTGATAAAACTATGAAATAAGTTTGATTTCAAATAAAACTTTCAACAAATGATCACTATAAAATTGATAGTTTAACAATCTAACACAAAATCAAATGTTTTCATCATTATTTAGGAAATTTACATGAAGTTTTTTACATATGGCTACATATATTCAATCATATAAGACAACAATACTTGATAATCAATCAGATAATATGTTATAAATAAATTAATAAATCTAGATATACCTATGTTATTCAAGTAGAATAATTCAGTGTCAGGTAAAATATTGTTTGGTCTATGTGTGTAGATACAAAAACTAAATATTTATATCATCTAAATCTTGTATATTTGATAAACATGAATAAGGTATCTACCCTTTAGTTATAGACCTCCATACTACAAAGAAACTTTCATTTATCATCTCACTATGCCAAATTACTTATCTCTTAGTTTGATCCATATCATTTTGATGACCTAGGTATCTTACACTACACAAAAATCTTAAAACTTGATAAATATCATTCATTGTTAGTTTTATATCCATACCTATTTTTTAGATTTATAGATACTACTAACCGTAGATGGACACTATCTATTATGATATTACCTAGATCCTTATCTAGTGTCTAATTACCAAAAGTCGTGTCTAATTACCAAAAGTCATCCAAATTGTAAATGTTTTAGAAGCTATGGTTAATACTTTTTGTATTATCTAATCCCACCATGAGATATTTTCAAAAGGTATGGTATAAATACAAATATAATATTTCTCATTATTCATATAAAAATTACCCAAAAACACCAACTAAAACTCAATAAATCAATTACATAACCAAGTGTTTATGCCCTATTCATCCCTATTTGCATATCAAGCATAAGATAAGTCATATTATAGGTATGAAACATTAACAAACAAGCCCATGAGTGATATTTGTCAAATTATAAGTTAAAACACTACATGCACATTCATATAGTATATTTCACTCTTGTGCACACATTTCTGCATGAAGAGAAAAACCACATAAGTTTAAATCCCTCATTAGAATATTATCTATTTTGGTAACACCCATTAATAGAGGGGTATGTGGGGTTAGATTGATACTATGATTCCTCTAACCCATTTTTATCTAACTCATTTTAATGGTTAAGAAAGGTGAAACTTTATGGTTTGATCAATTTGAAATGAGTGACGACATATATCCCATATCTGATTATATCAACATAAAGTTGAAATAAAACCCAACATAATGAAGTTGGTTGCATTAAGATCTAATCATTATTCTATATTTAATGCTTACATCATAGCCATACATTAAAATTGATGATAGTGTCCATATATGATAGTAGTGTCTTTAACTACAAAAGTATAATTTCTAAAATCTAATAACTGATCCAAAACATTTATCCTACATAATTATTACTTATTTATAGTTTGAATCGACTTCTTTATAATAAACCTAGACAATTATCATTTATCTTTGTTATTTTAATCAAATTAACATCTTTAAATTTAGTAATTTATATATTTAACATATATCAATGTTATTATTCATAATATTCATCTATATGAGTTTGAATTAATTAACATGTGTTTAAAACTAAATTATATGTGGATCTTAATATGGGAGAGATAGGGTTAAGAATATATAAATGAATAAGCAAAAGGGTGATAAATATATCTATATCAAACTAAATATTTATGAAACTTAGATAAAATATATACTAATTATATTATATTAAGATATGTTAAAAATAGGAAGCATAACTATGCTAGATATTATAATGATAATGAAAACAAGATACTTAGCTAGTTATAATGGTAATATAGATTTTGATCTAGAAGAGATAGGAATTAAAATGGAATAATGCTATGGAATAGTCATCAGCTTATGGATTAAGTGTTCCTCTAGCTATAGACACTTGCATCAGTATGGGATGATTTCATTGATGCTATTATTTGGATCAGACATAGGTGTCTTATATGAAATACCTAGTAAAAATAGATGTGACCACCTAGATGATTTTAGGTTTGACATTTCCTTTTCTCTTGTGCATTTATATCTGGTTCATGGACTATCAATCCTTTTCAAATGATAAAAATGTAGTTTTTCATCTTCATAGTAACCTTAGGAAAAATGGGTTAGTGGGCACATAGTGTCAAACTTCCCCAAATAACCCTTTACCAATGAGTGATGCCTACATAGATGATACTCTGAAGAGAGACCTAGACTTATGTATTTCTCTTTTACATGTTGTCTTATATGTAAATCATACAATGTGTGATATACGAGTAAAATAATGACCTAACTTGTAACTTATAAAATATATATTTTGGGTTGTGCCTTCAGTAATTTACACCTCTAGATGTGTTATCTCTATAACTAATATGGAAATAGGAAAAAATATTGAATATTTCCTCACTTTAGTGCTTGTTTGAGTGATTTTAATATGTTTACCTTATCTCTTTAAGTATTTTCTAGGTGAGTTTATAATGAGGAGTTATTGTGCATATATACCACTTCTATTAGGGGGACATATCACATAATATCACTTAGGCTAACCATTAAGATATGTTTCATTTGTAAACTAGATGTATTTAAGGTACTTGACACTTTTGTTAGAAAGGACACATGCATTTCCATAGGTGTCTATCCGAGATGAAAGTCTCCATGAACTAGGAAAATATGTACATGTATAAAGATTTTAGAGGCATAAGATAAATATGTTTTAATAATTATATACGAGATAAAAGCCTTGAGTCATCAACATAAGACTGGTTGGACTAAGAGATAAGATACACGGCATAAGAGAGAGAGAGAGCAGATGCAAGATTTACAGAAGCAGGAAAGGTACAAAATTGAGAATAAAAACCAAGGTTTGAGTTTACCAAGTATAAAATATTGAGGTGATATATAATTCATAAATATCATATAAATTTACCCACATTTAATCTAGTAATGAAATGTCTATTTTAAAGGAAAAGGAATATATAATTGGGTGTGTATAACATACCTTGTCTTTGCTTAATTCTAACTTGAGTGCTTTGTTGGTGACTGACCTACAACTAAGATCATGTTATAGTATATAATCATTGCATGTAATATGAAATTGGAAGAACTGGTATGATTTAAAATTAAAGAGAGTAAATTTTAAGACTACATCTATGTATCTATGTAACCACTTGCCTTTTAAAATTTCATTTGAAAGATGTATCATTATGAAACACTAAAATTAGTATTAGGAAAAAGTAAATATGAAAAGTGCATATATATATATATTTATATATATATATATATATATAGAGAGAGAGAGAGAGAGAGAGTTCCCATGCCCCAAAATTTAGAGAACAGGTGGATTTACATCAAGCAATTGAGACTAGCTCAACTGTGCAACCTAATCATACATATAACCTAGTGAGTATGAGTGAACCAAGTCAACTCACATTATAAAACTAGTAAGGTTGGATGATACAATCAAGTCCAACTTATAAACTTGGAAAGATCGAGTGATTTAATCACATCAAACATACAAAAAAATAAACCAACTAATACCAGTAGATTGGATTAATATAGTCCATAAAATTCCATCCTAGTGGGTGGGGATAATCCCTAAAAATGTTATGAATCTATAACTAATTAAATTTTGAAAAATTAGGCACACATTTCATATAATATGCACCTTGGATATGTCTCATGATGAGAATATGTATGATAATGGTACCAATGTATATAATTATACAAAAATTTTGTATCTAACACATATAACTATGTAATTTGGCTAATTTGAAACTATGTAAGTGTCAAGAACATGATTCCAAATCATGCCCCTAATATAATATAAAACTAAAAACTCATACAAGTTCTAATGTGGAGGACATGTCTCCAAGACATGCCCCCACTATAATATGAAGATGTTGAATATTAAGTGTGAAGTACATATTTACAAAACATGACCCCACTAAATTTAAGACTATGAACATGTGTAATCCATGCCTATAGGACATCACCCCACTTAATATGAATCTATGAATGTGTCTAATCCATTCCTCTATGACATGCCCCCAGTAATATGCCCCCCTTTGAGGTGAGGGAAGACATAAATTGGTAGTTACTTCACCTAAAAAGGATAAGATAAACATATAACTATGAATGAACCATGTAGCATATAGAAGGACATGTATAGGCAAATATAATAGTGAAGTCCATAGAATGGAACTTATTGGCCATTTTGGCCCACATATCAGGCTTCACCTATAGTTAGAAGGAAATTCCTAGCATAGTCCTAATGAAGTAGAAAATACAATGGCTTAAAAATGGGTCCAAAAATGCAAATAAAGGGATCCATATAGGATCTCATGGACCAAATTGACAAAGTCTTGAGAGATCATTAAAACTATGAAGGGTCAACTAAAGGGTGAATTATGCAAGATTTATAAATCCAAATCGTCATTAAGACATCACATGGAAACTAGAATGGAATAACTTTCTTTCATAATTTATAAATATGATAAAAAAAATAATATGACCATCAGACCATGTGTGATCAATGTCCTTAATGCCAAGATCATTCTCTATAATTTTCATATCTTGATGAGTCTTCTATCTCAAGATCTAAGCCTTCCAATTTTAGCTTGTCGAGTCTAAAGGGCTAGGCCATCTAGGATGTCACATATGAATAAATGAAAAAAATCATTTGTGATTTTTTTATCTTCACTTAGGAATCCCCAATGATAACAAAGATTGTAACACTATATATTTATTTATTCCAAGAACATAATCTAAAATTTTCAAGTTCGTGTGAGCTTTTTGGCTCAAGTTATGAAGCTTCAAAGTTGGACTTGTAGAGTAAGACATATGCAAAAATGTCAAAATAAAGTTCAAGAAAAATAACCACTTTTGATATTAAATTTAATAGTGGCACAAACATAATGATGGTTGTATGAAAGTCATTTGATGGGATCATAGACATCAAATTTAAGATTGTGAAGTAGCCATTCAGTTTCAAAATAGTGGGTCCTAATAGATCTGATGGTCTATGTTACATCATACATATTGATCTAATGGTGTGATATGAGTCAAAAGGTCAAGGAGCTTAAGAGGTCACCATGTGGCACAAGTACTAAAGCTAATAAGTTGACAACAAGATCTTAAAACCAATGCATGATTACCATGTGGCATAAACATGTGAGGTTATAGACTAATAACAAATCCTTAGTGCCAATGTGTGATTAACACATGGCACTAGTTTGGATAGAGTTGACAAGTCAAGGGAAAGATCAATGGATCTCACTCATTCATACTTAGTAGGATTAACAGTGTGAGATGGGTCAATTAGTTAATGATCTAGGCTAGATATTGATGACTAATGAAATTAAAGGTTGAGAAGCTAAGGGAATTTCATTTGATCAAACACATGACCAAGGTCAAAATAGTGTAGGCTTTTTAAGGGTAATCCCATTACCATTGAAGTTTGATCAAATGCCATGAGGTGGACACAATGATGTAGTCAGGTGATCAAGAGCATATAGGGACTATTATTAAGGCTAAATATGGACCTTTGGCTCGAGGGTTTATGTTATGGAAGGATATTTATATGACTATGTTCATCATTTTTAGAACTAAGAGCTAAAATTTCAAAGGGTGCCATGAAGGCATACATGTAGACCCCTTCTCTCCACTGTGTACAGCATGACAAACTAGTTAGGATCAATTAACAATAAAACAAAATTCTAATATACTATCCTAGGTGTTATAAATGCATGGATGGTAGAACCTATCTAAGAAAAAATTGACCCTACCATTGAAACAAGAAGGAACATCAGTGTAATTTTGAAACCACTTGAAGTAACCTAGATCAATCAAAAGGGTTTGAATGAGCATTATTTATGGAGGTAGTTGTAACTACATTTCAAATAGATTTGAGCTCGTTTGATTCCCATTTGAGTTCCAAAAATCCCTTTCTCTTACTTATTTTATTCTATAAATATAGCTTTTGATCTATTTATGATCATCCCTTAGGCTAGTACAACTTGGCTCTACCAAAAAATAATATTTTACACCTCTTGGAGTAATGAGAAAGGCACTTTTTCAATGTTTTATCAATTTTTATTAGCAATATTATGTTTGTTTGATATTTGAAGTAGTCTAATCCTCCCTTTATAAATGATAAGATCATCCTAAATTCTATAAACTTTTTTTTTCAGGTCATATAATGTGTCTTAGTGTTGATTTCTCAAGGATATAATGGATTGCCGAATGTAAGTGTCTTCAACCAGATCTTATTTTCATTACTCTCTAATATTAGTGCATCAAATTGATCTCTATATGAAATATTATTTCTTAAAAACTATATTAGACACTAAATTATCTCCTTTCATAGTCCATTAGTGTGTTAAAGAGTCCAAGCCTAAGAGTGGACATGACAAATTCATGGTGCATCACCACAAGATAGATAGGTTTACTTCATGTAATTTCTTGACTCTTTTCACCCCAACGATTTTTAGGTTTTAGAAATTGAGGTCCAAATTATGAAATATAAGGAGTTAGCCTCATTAAAAACCTTAGAGGTCTGACACTATTATAGGATACCCACAACTTAAGGTCATTCCCATGTTAAACTAGATTTAGGTAAAGGACCTAAATAATTCCTTGCCCAACTAGGGTACAATCTAGATCTCCAATAGTTCTAGCATGCCCTATGGGACACAAGAAGGAAGGACATCTAGAAATCATCTTAGAACATATTGATAGTGTGGAAGAACATTTGAGAAGTCTTAGAGTAGTCATCAGAATATTGAAGACCAATCCATACGCCAAATCTCGAATAGTTCTACAGAAGGTAAGGAAGTCTAGTTTACAAAATTATATTTAGATAATACAAGATGGAGGAAGGTACCTATTTCAACCCCCAATTGTGAACCCCCTAATTCTCTCATGTCTCCAAGATCTATAAATCCTACTCTTACTCAACCTAGTAAGAGTTCACCAAGTCAAGTACAAATGATAAGGCCTAGATTACAAGCATTTGTAACCTTCAATAGTGGTATCCCTCTTAATCTTCAACATCATGATGAGATTCCTTCTACTTCCTTAAATATTTTACCATAATTTATAGGAGATAATGCTATTGATCTTATAGAACATATAACTGACATTGAAAATCTTTTCTCAATGCATAATATCACACAAGAGAATGTAACCATGAGGCTATTAGCCACCTCTTTGAAAGGAAAAGCCCTATAATGGTATAGGGGTCTAACTCCTGATTCAATCAACACCTAAGATGAGTTTGGTGAATCTATATGCAAGTATTTTGAGGATATAAATGACCATGTGTCCCTTATTGAGCAACTTACCTCCATCAAGAGAGCATCCCAAGAGTCCATGGTTGATTTAAACTATAGGTTTCAAAATACCTAGGATAGGATCCCTATTATCAACAAGCCTACCCCTAACTATGGTTTTCTTTACTATTTGAGAGATTTAAATTCATATATTATAGTCATGATTCAATCTATGGGTGAGATAACTCTACCTAAAGCTTATGAGATATCCATAAGGGTAGAAAATTCCTTGATACAAGTAGGCAAAATCATGCCAAGACCTCTCATGCCACTTTTCCCTGAGATTTAGCCTAACCCACATAACATTGCTCTATTGCCTACTCCAAATCACCAAGCTCAAACTAATGACAATTAAGTGGATAAATTTTCCAAGATTGAAATCTTGCTAAAGGAAAAAACAATAATCTAGTGTTTATAAAAAGACAACAACAAGATTCACATAGACCATACCAAGGCCCCTTCTAAACTTAATACCCTGATCAATCTTAAATAGACCCTTTTATCCATCAAATCAATAAGCCCAAGGTTAAATTACCCAAGAAAAATCTAACAATAGCTATAATCCTACAACTACAAGTAGCTCAAGAGCCTTTGTCCCAACCCAAAATAACTTTATTCAATAATGTCAGTGACAGTCAGGGGGACAATTCAATGAGATGTTGATGGCCACTACTAGAGACATGTATAAAAACCCTAGTTGGCAGCATGCTCCTTCATTCCAAGGTCATGATATGATGATTCCTCCACCATAAGGCCCCAAAATGAGTCAAGACAACATTCTTATCATTTCACTGTCATAATCTCAAAGCCAATAACAAGGTAACATGGGTAAATCACCAACTGATACTACATGCATGAATTTTCAAGAAGGGGAACATGTGTTTGAAGATGTAGTAGATAATATGGGACAAGATTCATAAAATACAAATGAACTAATTATAATTAAGATAAAGGAGAATAAGAGGATATTGGAGGATAACTTGGGGAAATCTAGGATTTATTCTTCATCTCCATAGACTAGTTAGTAACCTACTTCTTCAAATGTAGATGCTAAATTTCTTGCAAATCAACAAGTTCCCCAACCTCATGGACAATAGCATAAGTTCCCCTTTGTTCCTCATGTTACTCAAATACCAAGTGTTGCTT
The DNA here is from genome assembly GCA_037957365.1 of Torreya grandis. NCBI lineage: Eukaryota > Viridiplantae > Streptophyta > Pinopsida > Cupressales > Taxaceae > Torreya > Torreya grandis. Next base: position 654,563 of record JARHVA010004697.1, on the reverse strand, counting down.
CTAATTCTAAGGTGTAGTCCAATGGTAGAAATCTTACCTTTAATATTGTGTATCATTTGAAAAAGGCTAATGTAGTTATGTCCATGTATGATGCTTTATCTATTCCAAGGCAAAAGGAGATTACCCAGTAAGAGCTGTCCAAACTTTCTCATGTGGAAAAGATAGTTAATAAGGTAAACACTATATTCATCAATAATAGACAAGATCCTAACCAAATTCTAATTAAAATTCAATTTCAAAATGTTTTTCATCCCTCTAAAGTTGTTAATCCCCCCCCATTTTCTCTGTTGGTCATCATAGGGGACTGTTAAGTACATAATTGCATGATAGATTCAGGTGCTTCAACCTCAATGATGCCTAAAGCCATTGAAAATAAGCTTAAGATCAAATATGTGCCTAATAAAAAAGTTGTTCTTCAATTGGATGGATCTCCCACTAATATAGAAGGCATATTGAAAGATCTTTAGATTACATTAGCAGCCTATCCAAATTATGTCATTACTCAAGATGTAAGGGTGGTAGACCTACCTCCATATTTTGCTTTATGCTTGTCTAAGGACTTTACTAGAAAGATTAGAGGATATTTGTCATATGATTGGTCATACATGGTTTTTAGAGCTAGATATGGTACCAAAGTCGCTATAATTTCTGATCTTATCTCTAGGTTCTAGCTAGAACCCTATATGCCTAATCTTGTAAATACCAACTGTGCCATATTTGAAGAAGTTGAAGAGGTTAATGAACAATAAATGCATGATCATATTGAAGGAATCTTATATATTTACTTGAATTAATGGGTAGTTGATAATCATGGATTTTATCCTTATAGAAACATTTAAGAGATAAACCTAGGAGTGTACTACATGCATGAGGAAGGTGCTGCTATACCTTGATTAACTAACACTAGTTAAGAAGAGGATGGTATATGGACTTTGTTATTTGATGGATCAAGGTCAAAGAAAGGAAGTGGAGTGGAAGCCTTGATGATTTCACCCTAAATTAAAAATTAACATTTATTTATGAGACTCTAATTTATTTTCACCTCAAATATAGATGATTATGAAGCTCTTTTGCATGGTTTACAAGAAGCAAGAAAGAGATGTGTCAATCTCCTCCAAGTCAAGGGTGATAATGAGATTATAGTGAAATAAGTGAGAGGCCTAAATGAAGTCAAGAATCACCATTTTAAATCCTATAGGCACTAGGTATGGGACCTAATAAAGGATTTATTGGAATTTAATATCTAGTCTATACCAAGAGAAGTAAACCAACATGTAGATAGGCTTGCAACCATTAGTGCCCAATATAAGATTATAGAAGGATTAAAAGGAAACCAAAGCCAAGATAACATCAAGGTTATATGTAGACAATCTATACCTGATAATGAGGTGAGTTGGAAATTACTTGACAATGATAATCAAATCATATATTTTCCAATGCAAGAGGCAAAATTCTACCTTAATAATCGAGACAAGTTCCAAAATCAATATGATGATCAGATAGTAAAACTGAGGTCTAATAAGCTATGTAAATGGATTGTGACATTAGAAATCAACTTCAATGAATATGAACAAGTAATAAAAGGGAAATCATACATCTCATTTAAGTAAGGACACTATGAAAAGATAGAGATCTTTAAGGACAAATTACTAAAGCTAGGAAAGGTCAATACAATAAAGGAAAGAGCTACATTTGTTAATTTTTGCCAAGAATTTTCTAATATATTTTCTTAGGAGTACAAATAATTGAATGGTTTTGACCCTAAACTTACACAACACACCATTTAACTATAAAGAAATGGCAATCCAGTTAGGCAGAAACAAAGGCCTATCAATCCAAGAGTGGAGGACCTCATTAGAAGATACTCTATAAATTGATTGAATCAAAGATAATATTTATAATTAAGCTTTACTCATGGGTGGAAAACCTTATAATAATGAGGAAAAGTAATGGAGATATTAATTTATGTGTTTAATTTGGGGACCTTAATAAGGTGTCCCTAAAGGACAATTACCCACTACCCTCCATGGATCAAATTCTACAAAAGGTGGCAGGTTCTCAAAGGTTCTCATTACTTGATGGCTATTTTGGATATAATAAAATCATGGTCAAAGAAGAAGATAGGCATAAGTCTACCTTCACTACAAAATGGGGCACCTATGTATATGTTAAAATGCTCTTTGGACTCTCTAATACTGGAGCCACTTTTTAAAGAGCAATAGATGTTGATTTTCATGGTATTTTGAATAATATGATTTTGGTTTATCTTGATTATATAATAATATTTTTGAAGAATCCTAATGATCATATAACACACTTGAGAGTTGTTTTTGATAGATGTGGACAATTTGGATTTTTATTAAATCCAAAGAAATGATTTTTTTCAATGTATAAAGGAACACTTCTTGGGCATGTGGCATCCAAATCTAATATTTCCATTGATACAAAGAAGATATAATAAATCCTTACTCTATCAGTATCTAAACACAATAAAGGATTATGGAGCCTCTTATGCAAGATCAATTTCATTAGGTTGTTCATTCTAGGTTTTGCAAAATTAATCAAACCCCTCACTCATATGTTGAGAAAAGGCAAAGAGTTTACATTGATAAGAGAAGGTAAGAGAATATTTGAGGCCACCAAAGAGGCCATATCTCATTCCCACACAAAGATTATAATAATGAACTCTATTTGTATGCCTTCTCTACATTAGATGCAATTTTAGCCATGCTTATGTAGTATAATAATGAAGGTCTGGAGTAGCCTATTGCTCTCTTCAGTCATGATTTTGAAGGTTATGAAGAAAGATATAGATTTGTTGAAAAATATGTACTTGATATTGTAAGAATTTTAATAAATTTAGACATTTGGTTTCAAACAATAAGATTATACTAATGGTAGCTCATTTGAGTGTGAAGGATTTTATCCTCAACAAAGACTTAAATAAAAAGAGAGCTAGATGGGTTACTAAGTGCATGGAGTATGACATTGAATTTAAAGTCACAAAGCTAGTCTAAGGTAAAGGATTGTGTGAACATATTGTAGAAGATGTGAGAGAAGAAAAAGACACTCAAAATTAAGCTAAAAATACTCTTCCTACAAGTTAGACATAGGATATTTCTAGATTTATTCAAATAAGAGAGTGTCCAATGGGTTTGATTGCATAAAAAATAAGACACTTCAGGATATAATACATTTTGATTGATGGAGTGCTATTCAAAAAGGACATTGGAGGTATGCTTTTAAGATGTGTTGAAACTAGCCATGTTGAAAAGTTTCTCAAGCAATTTCATGATAGTATTTATGCAGGCCATTTTTTAGCCAAGACCACATCTAAAAAAATCATTAGAGATGGTTAATTTTTGCATAATTTATTCAAAGATGCACATTCATGGGTTGTGAAGTGTGCAAAGTGTGTAATGTTTCTAGGGAAATAGAGACTAGTTGTTATGCCACTAAAGCCTATTCGGGTTTAACAACCTTTCATACAATGGGGTTTAGACTTCATTGGCATGATTCATCCTCCATCTAGTCTTGGGCATAAGTGGGTATTGAAAGCTACATATTACTTCACTAGGTGGGTGGAAGTAGTTCTATTTAAGGAGGCAAATGATAAATCTATGCTCGAGTTCTTTGAGAGTCTAGTCACCCATTTTAGAGCACCTTCCACTATAATATTAGACAATGCTTTGGTATTTATCTATAAAAAGGTATGTGATTGGGATCTTGAGTAGGGTATCTATCTAACACCTTCATCAAATTACTATCCATAGGCTAATGGACTAGCTAAGTTCACTAATAAGAACCTGATTTGGATCATCAAGAGAATAATGGAATATAATCAAAGATCTTGGCATACAAAGTTGAAGAGTGCCTTATGGGATGATAAAATCACCCCAAGAAAGCCATTGGTCATTCACCCTATCTCTTATTCTATGGGAGATAATCAAGACCTCATATTTCATTTAAGCTTACACACCAACTAGAGCTTGTAGAAAGTGATGCAATGGAGGTCAAGATGAATGAACTGAGAGAATTGGAGGAAATAATAGATGATGCCATGCATACCATGTGGTCCAACCAGAACCAAATGAAGAAGTCATTTTTTAAAAGAGTTTCTTCAAGGACATTTTAGCAAGGTGACATATTCCTCAAATGGGATGTGGACCATTCAAAACCAAGAAAACACTCCAAGTTTGATAGACTTTGCAGTAGACCCTATGTCATCACAAGTTTTAAAGAGAACAACACCTTGTAGCTTACCAAATTAAGTGGAGAGAGCCTTCCCATCCCTATCAATGTGAGGTATCTAAAGTTCTGATACTTGTTTTATATCTTTCCCCTTGTATATGGTAGATAGGTCTATTTTTTTCTCCTAGTGCTTTTACACTTTGCTGTGTTTATTGTTTCTAGGTATGTTTTATTATTTTGTTATTTTTTCCCCTTATTACTCTAAAACATGTTTCTATAAGTCAATAAAAGTATTTTTATAAGTAACATTTCATTTTTTTAGTCATCTTGAACAATCTTGATCGATGTCTAGGTCCCATGACCAGTAGGTTGGTTAAGAAAACTAAGTCACTAGAAGTACTAGCCATTTTGGCCTATATATATCAAGATTTACCTATAGTTGGAAGGAGAATCCTAGCATGGTCCTCATGAATTAGAAAATACAATGGATTAAAAATGGGTCCAACAATTCAAATAGAGGGATCAAAGAAGGATTTCATGGTGCTCATGAGCATACAAGGGCATGTACCAGATTGACAAAGTATTGAGAAATCATTAAAACATTGAAGGTTTGAGTAAGGGGTGAATTATGCAAGGTTTGTGAAGCCAAACCATCATCAGGATGTTACATGGAAATAAAAATGGAATATATTACTTGCACAATTTATAAATGTGATCAAAAATCATCATGTGATCATAAAACCATGCATGATCAATGTCCTTAGTGCCAAGATCATGCTTTATAAATTTCATATCTTAATGAGTCTTATATCTCAAGATCTAAGCCTTCCAAGTTTAGCTTGCCAAGTCTAAAGGGATAAGCTGTCCAGGATGTCACACAAGAATGAATGAACAAGCTCATTTGTGCATTTTTTATCTTCACTTAGGAAGCCCTCAAAATCCAAAATATTTTAGTGGTATGTAGTTATTCATAATAAGAACATGCTCTGAAAGTTTCAAGTTCACATGAGACTTCTAGCTCATGTTATGGAGCTTCAAAGTTGGACCTATAGAGTAAAACAACAAAATTTTATAAATAAAGATTGAGTGAAAAAACCCCTATTGAGCTTAAATTTTATGGTGGTGAAAATGTTAATGATAATTACATGAACATCATTTAATGGGAACATGAACACAAAATTTAAGCTCATGAAGTAGCCATGGGATTTCAAGATAGTGGGTCCCAATAGATCTAATAGTCCATGTTGCATCATACACATTGATATGATGGTGAGAGATGATTCAAAAGATCAAGGAGGTCAAAAATTCACCATGTGGCACAAGTGATGAAGTTGACAATAGGATCTTGAAACTAACACACTTTTACCACATGACACAAGCATTTGAGGCTTCATACTAATAGTGAATCCTAGGTGCCAATGTATGATTGACACATGGCACAATCTTGGATAGAGTTTACAAGTCAAGGGAAAAATTGATGGCTCTCACTCATTCATATTGAGTAGGATCAAAAGTACAAGATGGATTGATGAGTCAATGATCCAGGTTAGATATCGATGACCAATGAAATTAAAAGTCAAGAAGCTAAGGAACTTCCATCTGATCTAACACATGACCAAGGTGAAACTAGTGCAAGATATTAAATGGTTATCCCATCTCCATTGAATCTTGATATAACTCCACAAAGTAGACATAATGATGCAGTTAGGTGATCAAGAATACATAGGGACCATCATTAAGGATACATATGCACCTTTGGCTTGAGGGCTTGTGTCATGGAAGGATATTTCTATGACTATATTCACCATTGTTAGAAGAAGGATCTATCATTTCAAAGGGTGTCATGAAGGAATACATGTAGACCCCTTCTTTCCACTATGCACACCATAACAAACAAACTAAGATAAATTAATAACAAGACAAAATTCTAATAGACTAGCCTAGTTTTTGTAACTGCATGGATGGAGGAACCTATCTCAAAACAACTTGAACCCACTATTACAATAAGAAGGAACATTAGTGTAACTTTTAAACCACTTTCAAAAAGGTTTGAATGAGTATAATTTGTGGAGGTAGTTGTAACTACATTTCAAATAGATTTGAGCTCATTTAATTCCCCTTTGAGTACCAAAAATCCCTCTCTTTCTTCCTTTATTATATAAATATAGAATATTAGCTATTTATGATCATCCCTTAGGATGGTATGACTAGACTCTACCAAAAAATTATATTTTGCACCACTTGGAGTAATGAGAAAGGCATTTTTGTAGTGTTTTGTCAATTTGTGTTAGCATTTTTGTGTTTTTTTAATATTTAAAGTGGTCTAATCCTCCCTTTGAAAATGATAAGCTTAGAATAAATACTAGAAACTTTCTTTTTAGGTCAATTAGTGTGTCTTATCATTGATTTCTCAATGATATAGTGGATTTCCAAATGTTAGTGTCTTCAACTAGACCTTATTTTCATTACTCTTTACTCTTAGTGCATCAAACTGACTCTATATGATATAATGTTACTTAGAAACTATAGGAGACATTGTATTATCTCCTTTCATAGCCATTATTATGTTAAAGAGTCAAATCCTAAGAGTGGATATGAAAAATTCATGGTGCATCACCATAAGATAGATATGTTTGCTTCATGCAATTTATTAACTCTTTTCATCCCAACTAGTTTTAGGTTTTAGAAATAGAGGTCCAAATTATGAAATCTAAGGATCTAGCTTCATTAAAAACCCTATAGGTGTGATCCTATTATAGGATACCCATAACCTAGGGTCATTCCCATGTTGAGTGAGATTTGGGTAAAGGACTTGAACAATCCCTTGCCCAGCTAGGGTACAATCTAGATCTCCAACAATACCACATTAAGGCCTAATATTAATGATAAATATCATTTAAACATATAAATATTAATAATATAGGCTCAACAAAAAACTAATAACACACATAAGAGCACTCAAAAGCAAGACACCAATCAATGGTCTAAGGAGATCATAAGAAAGGGGTATGATCAAATACCACATAATAGAATGAACATCAGTTTGTCAAATGTTAATAAATCAATAAATGCCATACTCAAATGTCAGCATGCAAAAATCTATGACACATTCAAATGTAAAAGAGGTAAAAAAAAGGCATGAGGGCCTTAAACAATAGAGCACATTCAAATTCTAAAATAAGCATTACAATAGGAAGGTAAGACACTTAGGGAAGTACATAAATGAAAGCATAAACAACCAACATAAACATATAATAGTATCTTATGGATCCAATATGCTATAAACAAATTTCAAATACATAGCATATCAAATATATTATAGAATATATAAGCATGGAAAAGGGAATGTGTAAGTTCATATTGATTCAAACATGATAATTTAAAATGGCCATGAAATGATATAACCTTAATGTATCATGATCAAATAAGGTGTATGCCCCCAACATCATGGTGACATGAGAAGAGGGAATGCCTAAAATGCATAGGTGAATATATCATATATTTTGGTTTGCCTATCTCACACTCGAATAAAAGTATGAAACATGTCTATGTAGAATTAACTGATATGATATCCATCAACATGGAACTAACACATATGTGATAAGGATCCAATAGAATATGCATATGCCAAAAAAGAAATTATATTTTTTATTTTTTTGATTTTTTTGGTATTTTTCACATATTAGAAGAGTTATAATCAAGGAAGTCCTCATCATCAAAAGGTGTAGGACCACTTGGAATATTTTTAGGCTTTATTTATGGTGATGCACTACCACCTCTTCAATGTTTCTATCTAATGGTTTATCTCAAACTAATATGTGTAAAAAAAATCATACCCATCATGTTGTATATAAATCTTTGTATCAATATCAAAAATAGTAATACACCTATTATTATTATTATTATTATTATTATTATTATTATTATTATTATTATTATTATTATTATTATCCATCTTGGTAATCCAATCAACCAAACAATGCTACCAGAGTTTTTAATCCAAATTTGGTTCATGGTATAATGATGAAAACTTACTTGCAACACACAGGCTAAACTAAATGTGTTTAGCAAACTTTTAAATTATGGGCAGAAAGCCTCAATTGGCAGACATAAAACATATATCTTAAAAGAATTGTTTCTTCTTTACACAGAATATCACCTTGAAATTTCTTCCTTTTTAGACAGCATAAAGTTTTAACAGCCCAAAATTTCTTGAAAGAAGACAAATTTTGGATTTTTGAGCTATAAGGAGCTGTTCTGGCAGACTCTGTATGTCTTAATTTGGACTGAAAGAATAAAATTTCAATTAAGACTCACTTTCACAATCAAGCACCAAGCATTTGAAAAACTAAAATTCACCTTTCTATGTAGACCATCATTATTTGACACCCAGCATAATCTCTTGGTAGGACTAACTCCATTTTAATCACAAACAGGACAATCTCTTTTACTTCTTAATAATCCTAGACCTCTGTTTGAACATCCAACTATCGCTTGTCTTTTAACACGTTTTATAAATGTCCAGTGTAACATTTAAATGACCGAAGTTGTAATTAACATGGCCGAATTACAATAGTTCATTGGGGTAGCCCAGCAGTTCAAACAAAGTATTTAATAAAAACTACGGCCCAACAATTAAATTGGCAATGATAAAATAGGAGTGTCTTGGAGCGCCCAACATCATATCAACTAACCAACGTAGAAAGATTTGCCAGAATTATAAATAATATAATGTGGTGGCCCAGCCAGCATGGAACGCCCAAATTTTATGTTTAAAATTAATGCTTTTAAAGTGGGCCAACATAATAGTAACGTCCAACAGAATGGTGATTCCCCCTTTGAGATATTTGGTCTCAAAACAAAACAATCTCCTCAAAAACAAGAACTCACATTATTATTAAGTCAAAATAAATACATACCTGTAGAATTTTCACCAGAAGTAAATGCTTTGCGTCTTATTCTGGGCTGCCAGTTTCTTTCTTACGCCCCCTGCTCTCTCTTCTTCAAAACATATCCCCTATTTTTTTTTCACACACACACCTATATGCATACAAAACAAAGCCTCTATTCCTAACATAGCTAATTTGTTTAAACCTGGGCTAGGTGCAACAATCTGCCCAAAATACATAAAAATAGTCTTCTAAGATAAGGAGATTCCAAAACAACTAACTACTTGCCCTACAAGCTATTTTTGCAGGCTTAAAGAATATTTGAAAAATAAATTTTCAAAACGCAAAAACAAAATGGAGGGAAAACAAAACAACTAGCTTTTAGAGTGAGGATGCTCATGCGTCATTCTTCCAACCACCAGAAGAAGTGTTCTTCACTTGTTTTTCTGCATCACTTCATCTATACTTGTGCCCAACTTAAGGATATCATCTGTAGTCAACCATGTTGCATCTTCAGCTGGTAGATTCTTCCACTTAGTTAGATACTAAAAGTATTCTTTATTCCTTGTCTTTTTAACTACTTTCTTATCTAAAATACTCTCAATTTCCTTTGGCACTTCCTTTGGTAGTTGCTGCTCCCATTGGATAACTTCATCTACCTCTATTTTAGTTTCTTGGTCTGGTTGTCCATCATCCTTATATGAATATAAATCTGCAACATTAAAAATTGGAGAAATTCCAATCCCCTTTGGCAGTTCTATTTCATATGCATTATTTGAAAACTTCCTTATTACCTTGCATGGTCCTATTTTCTTTACCTTCAGCTTCTTGTATTCTTTCTTTGGAAACCTCCCTTTTCTTAGATGAGCAAGAACAAGGTCTCCAATACTGAAACTGACCTCTCTTTTCTTTTGATCTGCCCTTAGCTTGTACTTGATGGTGTTTTCTTCAAGTTTCTTCTTTACCTGTTCATGCAAATTTTGCATGGCATTGGCAAATTCTTCCACATTAGCACTCCTTGTCTCCATGCTGCTTAGATTTCTTAACTCATACACACCTCTTGGATGCATTCCATACATGATTTGAAATGGGCTCAATCCTGTACTTTTGTTAGGAGAATCATTATAGGCAAATTCAGCTTGTGCAAGAGCAAGATCCCATTGTTTCAGATGCATACTTACCAAGCTTCTCAAGATGTTTCCAAAGCTCCTATTGACAACCTCTATTTGGCCATCTATTTGGGGATGATAGGCTGAACTGAAACTTAGTTGTGTTCCCAATTTCTTCCATAAGGTTCTCCAAAAATGTCCAACAAATTTGGTGTCCCTGTCAGAAATAATGCTTCTAGGCAATCCATGCAATCTAACAATATCCTGGAAGAATAGATTAGCTATGTGAGTAGCATCACTTGTTTTGAAACATGGAATAAAGTGAGCCATCTTTGAAAACCTATCTACCACAACAAATATGGAATCATGGCCTTTTTGAGTTCTTGGCAAACCAAGTACAAAATCCATGCTTATTGAATCCCAAGGCCTATTTGGAATGGGTAATGGCTGGTACAAACTTGTGTTTTGACTGCTTCCCTTAGCATATTGGCATATTTTACACCTTTCAAAAAATTTATTAACATCAATACTCATACCTGGCCAATAGTAGTGAGCACTCAATTGTGCTAATGTCTTGTTCTGCCCAAAATGTCCTGATAAGCTGCCACTATGTTTTTCCTTCAACAAATTCTCCCTCATGGAACTCTTGGGAATGCAAAGCTGGCTACCTCTAAACAGCAGACCCTCTTGGACCATGAAATCTATCCAAGGACTTCTATCAACCCCCACTAGATTCATGCAAGCTTCATATGGTTCCTTGAAGTCTGGATCTTCCTTATATAGCTCCTTCAAATATTCGAATCCCACAATGCTTACTTGAGACTCTTGTATGATCAGATTTCTCCTGCTTAAGGAATCTACAACCTTGTTAGATTGTCCTTTCTTGTGTTTAATAGTGAATGTGAAACTTTGTAAAAATTCAATCCATTTGACATGCTTTTGATTCAACTTATTCTGATTGTTAATGAACTATAAAGCATAATTGTCAGTGAATAAAACAAATTCTTTAGGCAAAAGATAATGCCTCCACTTCTTCAAAGCTTGTACAAGAGCATAGAATTCTTGATCATAAGCTAAATATTTCTTCTTAGCATCACTTACCTTCTCAATAAAGTATGCTATAGGCTTCCCATCTTGACTTAAAATAGTGCCTATTGCAGTTCCACTAGCATATCATTCTACTTGAAAAAACTTATTAAAATCAGGTAAGGTAAAGATTGGTTCTTCAGTTACCTTTTTTTTCAACAATCTGAAACTCTTATTGGCAGCCTCAGTCCAACAAAAACTTCTTTTATCACCCTTGATTGTATCTATCATTGGAGCAACAATTCCACTAAAATTTCTTATGAGTTTCCTATAGAAGCTAGCCAAACTGTGAAAGCTTCTTACCTCATATGTGCTCCTGGGTGTAGGCCATTCAAGTATAGCCTTAATCTTTTCCTTATCCATCTTCAATCCTTCTTATTAAATCACAAATCACAAATATATCAACTCTGTTTTCAAAAAATTGCACTTTTTGACATTGATTAGCAATTTCTCCTCATGTAGTTTACTTAATACCATCCTCAAATGTTTCAAATGATCTTCCTTATTTTGACTAAACACCAAAATATCATCCAAATACACTATCACAAACTTACCATTGAACTCCTTCAACACTTCATTCATCAGCCTCATGAAGGTGCTTGGTGCATTGGTTAGTCCAAATGGCATAACTAACCACTCATAGAGTCCATCATTAGTCTTGAAGGCTATTTTCCATTCATCCCCTTCTCTTATCCTAATCTGATGGTAACCACTTTTCAAATATATCTTAGAGAAATATGTAGCTCCACTTAAACAATCAAGTAAATCATCAATTCTTGGTAATGGAAATCTATACCTGATAGTAATCTTGTTGATTGCTCTGAAGTCTGTACACATTCTCCAACTCCCATCCTTTTTAGGACTCAACACTGTAAGGAAAACACAAGGACTTAAACTTTCTCTTACCAATCCTTTGTCTAACAATTCTTGAACTTGGTGCTTGATCTCTTCATTTTCCTTTGGTGTCAACCTGTAGGCAGCCTTGTTTGGAAGATTTGCTCATGGAATCAAGTCTATGTGATGGCTAATACTTCTCAATGGTGGTAACTCATTAGGTAAATCATCTACCACAATGTCAATGTATTCATTCAACATATCTTTAATCTCTAATGGTAAATCAATCAACTTAGTACTAGTGACTACACTCCTTGGCTTACCAATTACAGCAAAGTTTACCTCTTCTTTCTTCATTTGATGTAGAAACTCTTTACCACTTACTATCAAAATTTTAGAATTCTATTCAACAATAGTATCAGCCTCTTCTTTCAATGGTGTAAGTGTATGCTTGATCCCATCCTTTTCAAACATGTATGTATTCTACCTTCCATCATGTATGGCCTTCCTGTCAAATTGCCAAGGCCTTCCAAGCAAGATATGACATACATCCATGGGCATGACATCACATAAAATCTGATCCTTATATGTTCCTATCTAAATATCTACTTTGCATTGTTTACTTACCATAAGTTTGTGTCCTTTTTGTAGCCAAGAGACTTGATAAGGTGTAGGATGTACCTCCTTCTTCAAGCCTAGTTTCTCCACCATCTCAGTTGACACAAGATTGTCAGTACTTCCACTATCAATAATGACCTTACATCATTTATCCTTACTCTTACATGTAGTTCTAAATAAATTTTTTCTTTGAGGTGGTTCTACAACTTCTTTATTTGGTTTTAACAAAATTCTTTTCATCAAAAGAGACTCACCTTCTTCTGGGGTATCTTCATAAGCTGTTGTAACTTTTGCATTTTGTTCTTCACCTTGAGTCACATGTACACCTCTTTCATGTCTGGTAGAAGGGTTCTCTGGACACTCATATGCCCTATGTCCTGCATACTTGTTGCACTTAAAGCATTTATCCATGAACCTTCCTCTTCCTCTTTGATATCTGTGGTATTGTCTTCTTCCTCTTGGTGTGTAGCTGCCTCTTGAACTTTGTGAGATGCTAGCCTCTTCATGAGATGTTTACAGCTGTCTTCTACCTCCTTGAAATCCTCTATATCTGATGGACCTGCCCCTTCCTCTTGAGAAGGTTGTTTGTTTCCTTGCAATCTTCTCCTCAGCTTTTTAGGCAAATTGATATGCCTCCTCAACAGTCTTAGGAATGAGAAGACTAATTTCATCTTGAATGGAAAATTTCAAACCATTGGTGTATCTGGCTACCTTCTCTGTATCATCTTCAATATGTCCTAATCTTATAGTTAGTCTGTAAAACTCTTCAGTATATTCTTTCACATACATTTCTTTTTGCTTTAAATTTTGTAATTGCTTGAAAATATTTGCTTGATAATCTTTAGGCATAAACTTACCTTTCATTTTTGTTACCATTCTGTCCCAGCTTCTGATCTTTGGCTTCCCTTTCCTTCTTCTTTCTTCTTGCACTCCATGCCACCACAGGGATGCATGCTTCTTTAGCCTTGTCACGGCATACTTGTCTTTCTTTTCATCTTCTTCAATTCCTTCATACTCAAAATATTTGTCTAATGCATTAATCCAATCAATTAATTCTTCTACATTCATATTACCTTCATACATTGGAACCTCCATTTTTGGCTTTGTGTTCACCTTCATAATGGCTTTGATCAACCTCTCTTCAGCTATTTCTTCTTCCACCACCAATTCATCTTCTGGTGGCTCCTCTTCTCTGTCACTGACTTCACCCGTGTCAATACCTCTTCTTTGAGCCATCTCCAGGTCTTGTAGCCTAGCTGTCAAGTTCCTAATCTCTTCTGCCAATGCAACATGTCCTCTAGGTCTCCTTCCTCTAGCTCTACCTCTGTTCCTGATTCTCATGGCCATCTTGCTTTCTATTCACAAATCTGGTTCTACTTCTCTTTGGCTTGGATCATAGTCCCTTGTGCTCTGATACCAAATGATGAAAACTTACTTGCAACACACAGGCTAAACTGAATGTGCTTAGCAAACTTTTAAATTATGGGCAGAAAGCCTCAGTTGGCAGACATAAAACATATATCTTGAAAGAATTGTTTCTTCTTTACATAGAATATCACCTTGAAACTTCTTCCTTTTTAGACATCATAAAGTTTTAACAGCCCAAAATTTCTTGAAAGAAGACAAATTTTGGATTTTTGAGCTATAAGGAGCTGTTCTAGCAGACTCTGTATGTCTTAATTTGGATTGAAAGAATAAAATTTCAATTAAGACTCACTTTCACAATCAAGTGCCCAACATTTTCAAAACTAAAATTCACCTTTCTATGTAGACCATCATTGTTTGACACCCAACATAATCTCTTGGCAGGACTAACTCCATTTTAATCACAAATAGGACAATCTCTTTTACTTCTTAATAATCCCAGACCTCTGTCTGAACATCCAACTATCACTTGTCTTTTAACACATTTTATAAATGTCTAGTGTAACATTTAAATGACCGAAGTTGTAATTAACTTGGCCCAATTACAATAGTTCATTGGGGCGGCCCAGTAGTTCAAACAAAGTATTTAATAAAAACTACGGCCCAGCAATTAAAATTGGCAATGATAAAATAGGAGTGTCTTAGAGCACCCAACATCATATCAACTAACTAGCATAGAAAGATTTGCTATAATTATAAATAATATAATGTGGTGGCCCAGCCAGCATGGAACACCCAAATTTTATGCTTAAAACCAATGCTTTTAAAGTAGTCCAATAGAATAGTAACACCCAGTAGAATGGCGACGCCCCCTTTGAGATATTTGGTCTCAAAACAAAACAATCTCCTAAAAAACAAGAACTCACATTATTATTAAGTCAAAATAAATACATATCTGTAGAATTTTCACCAGAAGTAAATGCTTTGCGTCTTATTCTGGGCTGCCAGTTTTTTTCTTATGCCCCCTGCTCTCTCTTCTTCAAAACATATCCCCTATTTTTTTTTCAAACACACACCTATACGCATACAAACCAAAGCCTCTATTCCTAACATAGCTAATTTGTTTAAACCTGGGCTGGGTGCGACAATCTACCCAAAATACATAAAAATAGTCTTCTAAGATAAGGAGATTCCAAAACAACTAACTACTCACCCTACACGCTATTTTTGCAAGCTTAAAGAATATTTGAAAAATAAATTTTTGAAATGCAAAAACAAAATGGAGGGAAAACAAAACAACTAGCTTTTAGAGTGAGGATGCTCTTGCATCATCTAGTATCCATATGGTTGAAGTTACCATGTGGACCCTAGGTGATAGGTAATAAAATGTATCCTTGATAATTTGGCAATAACGGAAAATATATTAGTTAATCTATAGTATGTCCCAATTTTTAAAGAAATGAGTTGCCACAAGCTATGTCTTAATTGTTGGAAGCATAATTTACTGAGGGCGGGGGGGGGGGGGTGGTGAATCAATGGACTTACAAACCTATAAAACTATACATTACCTTTTATTTATCATCAAAGAAACATAGTTATCTATTAATGCATAAAGAACAATTCACATGAGCATAAAATAAGAGCATAACACAATATGTGAGTGGGAAAACCTCAAGGGGAATAAAACCCACTATTACATCTACATTTGGACTATATTCCTATAAATGTTTACATAATATCAAATTCTATTGAGCACCAACTCAACATGGAACACAAACCTCAAACTATCAAACACCCACTTGACTAGGCTTTATCAAGAACCCACTTGCAAGGAAGCATAAAATCCCTAAGTGAATCAACACAAAATCAACCATCTCTAAATTTTTATCACCTTATAAATTATTGTTTCTCAATAAAAAAATGATGATCACACATTTACTTTTCAATCTCAAAGCTCATTCTCATTCGCTTGTCTAATCATCATCAAATTTGATTAGGTCATATATGTATGATATTCATATGTAGACAACCTAAAAAATTATCATGTATAATTATATACTATCCTATAATGGTTTTAAACTCATTTTAATATCTCCTTATTTTCAACCATGCATCATCTTTTTCTCTCATTGTACACCCTACTCAAATAGGCTTAAATTACCTTGTATATAAATATTAGTCATGATCACACACCACTTGGTTGGCCATAAACCTTAAAAATATTATCCCATCCATATAATACATATTATAATATATTATTAACATGTTTAAATCATAAATTTAACCCATTTTAGTGTGCCATAACTAATTTGGCCTTATTTCTCTATTAGTACTTATGGAGACATAATTGCATTAGGTTTGTCTAGTAATGTGTATGCTTGATCTTATTTGAAAAAAAACAATCTTAATATATGATTAGATAATTTTAAATACACTTAAAATAAACCCCATATAACAACCTATAACATCTAAAATATATTTTATATCTAACCACTTCATGAAAACACTCCTTGTAGTTCACTATTATAATAGGCCTGTGTACACTCAAAAATTATCTAATCTCTCTCTCATGCTTGATCACCTTCCCATCATGTAACCATAACATAAAAATAATGTTTATTATAACTATATAACCATAATTTGATATTAAATCACATATAAAATTTTGACTTAATGACCAATATTGGTCTTGCGCATCCTTTAGATCTCATAGAGACCTAATTGTATTAGGTTTTCTCTCTTAACACCAAAACATGATCTTATTGGGCCAAAATGGACTATTAAAAAAATTTTAAACCATTAAAAAACTTATATATTTAAATATTATAACCTCATACATGCTTTATTAGACTTGTATCTTTCATTCATACCATGAGAACTCCTTTAGGACAAACTACCCTATTAGGCTGTGTACCTCAAAAGTCTATCTTATAAAAAATGAAGCTTAAACACCATTAGGATGATAAAATATGATAAAAATAATTAGAAATATTCTCCATTATATAAATATAATCAAAAATTTATTGAAAAACATTTAATTAGGCAATAATATATCTATAACTCACTCAGAACTGTCAATTTACCTAAAAAACTAGTCACGGTGACTATAGAACTCCAACACTTGTGTAAACACTTATCATGACTCATGATGCATGTAAATTATCATATGATGTATAAAAACCATCCTTATATATAAATATCATATGGTATAATGATAAATTTTGGTCTTGTAGACCAATTTCTTGACCTTATATCACACAATCTTATATGAACCAGACAGATCATTTTGTGAGGAACGTTTTCACCATATTCACTAACATCAAAAAATTATTACAAGCATAAAAATGACTTAAATCATAAATAAAATCTTCTTTCAATTTTTTTCATAAATATAACATGTTCAAACCTTAAAATCCATCTTCTCATCTTTGCCTAGATTTTGCACTATTTGTACCATTAGGTCTATCTATGACTAGCTAACTTAGATGACACAATTTGAAATTTTGAAAGATATAAACTATACATAAATCATCATGGACATGTAAAAAAACTATATATATTCTTATACCATCCATTTTCTTTTCTTTACCAATGTAACTTTTGATAGGTACAATAACTTCTTCATAAATAAGCCTATATTTTTGCATTTTCTCTCTCATTTGACTAACCACTACCACATGGAGGTACCTAGGAGAGTTTAATACATGGTCCAATATATTTTAAAGTAATTTTAATCCATTTTTAACTTAATTGAACAATATATTTCACATCAAGTCCTTATTATGGTTTTAGGTAGGTTTAACATAGGTTTTGGTGTTAACGATTATTCATAAAGGACTTACCCTTAAATCCAAAACCAATGCATGGAAATATTATCTAATACCCTTCCCAATATCTCCTTAATATATTATGTTCCAATGTAGAGGTTACACATGCCAACAAATGTTATAAAGTGCTTCTCAGGTCTTGGGACCTTACTCTATAAACTTGAGAAGGCCTAAAATAGTGTTTCATGCAATTTCCTCCAAAATAAGACCTTAAAATTCATGAAAAGTCTTAAAAAAACTTGTCTCACCTCTATCCATGTTCACATATGCATAATTTCCTTGATATCTGATATTTATACCTTATTAAGATAAGTAGGGTCTAAGTGAGGTCTACGTGTTGGCTTAGTTTAAAGGTCCTATCACTATAAGATCACCCTAAAAGTATCATGAATGATTAAATGCCTCAAATATATTCTCAACCAATGTCAAACCACCTTCACATTATTGTTTTCATTCATTGCATCATATTCATGGATCTTCATGTCATGACTAGGATTTCTATACACTTATCATTAATGATCTATACCTTCCCTGCTAACCATGATATCGATCTAAATTTTACCTATACCTTTGATGCTTTATATTCATTTGGATTCAAATGATATATTTATCTTTTTCTAATGAGAATACTCTTTCTAGCTCAAATACTACTAACTATTCTTAATTACCTTTGAAATCACTCTTTTATGTTAACATCAACGAATTGAGACATTAGTTGTCTTCAAATTCTCTCTTTCAAGAATGACCTTACTCATTACACACTAAAAATATTAATTTGATCACCTATGACATCAATCTCATGCAAGATGCACCTTCACAAGATGTTCCTTGATATTCCTTCACAAGATCACTCTTCTATGCACCTTATCATCAACCTTCACAAGATGTACCTTTGACATCAATGAAAATACTCAAAAATATCCCAATTTGTCATTTATGGTAAGCCATTCTTATAAAATTCTTTCAATATTCTATTTCTCTCATTCTAAACTTTCTCCCAGAACTAGAACTTTTCAAACTAAACTAGCCTTCTTCTCCTCCTAAGAATTTTCTGGCTTTGACATTAATGAAAAGGAGGTAAAAATTTATCCCTCTTTTATATTTATGATACCATACAAGATTATGAGTCTATGAATTATCATACAAACATTCTGCCCCTATCTCTATGATTGACATAATTTTATATCAAACCCTTGATCACTCACTAGGCCACACATATGTTCTTATTTGACATACTCCTTCAAATGAACTGAAATACACAAGACCACTCACCTTCAATCATGTACCTTGATGCCATAGAGATGGATAATATCCATTTTCATTTCCTTAATTAAGCTCCAAAAACATTCACCATGCTCCCAGCCTTGGCCACATTCTTTAATTTATCTTCATGTCTTTGTATACCTTCTCTACACTACTCACCTATTCTTAAAGATAATTAACTATTTGATTATCTCCCCATTTTTCCTCATATATTGTGCTCAGAAAAGGTGTCATTAGGAATCACACACCATTCTCAACATGTATATAAAAACCTTGTTATTTGATAGCACTAGTAACACTACCTACATCATAAGTATGCTTTTTTTATCTCATTCTACCTATTATAGGCATATAGATGCACTTTTAGGATTCTCATTTATAATTATTGTGTTATCCCCTCCTTGGTCCTATTTGATCAATATTGACATTATAGATAATGTATCCTCATGCTTCATGATCCCATTCATAGTCCTTTATCTTTGTATAAATGCCTATCATGATTTCACAAATTTTCTTGGCCTTCATCACCTATTATTAGAGCTAATGAAGCACCTTGATTAGGTCCCATTTACTTTGACTTGTTTAATTATTGGTATGGGAATGAATTACTCCTAATTCCTATCTTACATGCTAAAATTTTGCCTTTAGTAGTGACTTTGTTAGAATGTCTATAATCTGATCCTTTTTAGAAACATATAAAATATTAAAATTTTGTTCACTTACCTATTCTCTTAGAAAATGATATTTGATGGGAATTTTATTAGTCCTTGAGTGCATGACTATATTTTTTGATATTCTTATATCCATATTTCTCATGAAACATCTCTCTTTCTTCATCTTGTGTACAAGGTTTGAATTCTTGATCCACTTCTTAGTGACATGACTATATACCTTTTTGTCTTGACTACTGAAGTGAGAATTCATCATATTCCTCCATGGGTAATTTATTCTATCATTAAGTCTACAATCTATAGCTCTATGTCCATATTTATTGAATGATAAATAGAAACCATTAAAATAATTTGCATACTTTATATATTTGATTGTCTTTAACTTGATTGTTGCCTGATCCAATTCTACCTTTAAGGACTCTATTTCCATTTTGATCTTGATGCATTTTTCCTCTTTGGTCTTAAAACTTATAGTGACAATCTCAATCTATGTTTCCAACTGGTTAATTATCTCTTCATGTTCATTGGTGTTGTTACTTAGTCTATCTTAAAAAAATATTGATTTGTTCCTCATAACCTTTGACCAATGACCTCAATTTTTTATTCTTCCTTTGTTGAAACTTTAATTCCTCTACGGCACTCACCAATTTTTCCTCAAGGTTCACTTCAACCTCTTCTTTATCTAAATTTTCATTTTGCATAAGAATTTTACCATTTGAACAACCTTCATTGTCTATTTATATAGCCATGTATATAATTTCATTGCTAATATGATCAATATTATCATCATCACTAACATTAGAGGAACTACTATATTATTTGGTATATAAAATTCTCTTTCTCTTAAATGACCCTTTCTTGCCTTTATACTTCCTAAAGCTCTTTTTACTCATGTCAAGTTCATAGGAATTCTTATCCTCACCATGATGTTCATCATGCTCTCCATCATGCTCATTATTATCCTTTTTAGGACACTTGAATTTAAGGTGGCCAATATTACCACAATTAAAACACTTAAATTTCAACTTAACCTTACACTTACCTAATCCTTTCCTTAGTTTTCTAAAAAACATGGGTTATATCTTGTCATCATCAATGTCTATGTTAACGTCATCCATGACCTTTTTACCTTGTGACCTTTTCTCATCTTTGAGTGAAACTTCCTTATTGTAAGGTCATCCATCACCTGTTCTCATTTTATAGGTAGTCAAGATGCCATGAAGTTCATCCATCTGTACTTTATCTAAGTATTTTACTTTTTAAATTTCTAACACCTTTAAGTAAAATCTTGGGGTAAAGGATATTAGAACCTTTTCAACAATAATTGATGCATTAACCTTTTCTCTAAGACCTCTAATTATATTGACTACTTCATCCACTTTAAGAAGATATGATAAAATATTCTCTTCTTCCTTCATCCTTAGACTTTCAAACTATCTTATATAGGTCTAAAGATTTTCCAAATTTACCTTGGTGTCACCTTCATAGATGAGATGTAACTTGTCCAAAATTATCTTAGATGACTTAAATTAAATTTCCTTGACAAATTCATATTTTACTAATCCACACAATATAACATTCATATATTTTAAATTGTTCTTACTTGCTTTATTTCTTACAATCTCAGTTGGAGGTGTAGGTGAAGGAATGAATCCATCAACAACTAATTACCGTATGTAAAAGCCTAAGGAAATTGGATGGGTATTAATTTTTATGATTTAAAATGCATAGTTAGTCCTACTAAAGAGAGGGTCATTTTTGGTTGAGAAACCTCCTTGAGTTTGATGACTAGACATGCTTGTGCTTCTAGGATCTCCTTTAAGCTCTTAGGACTGCCTCAAAGAACCTAGATTTTATACCAATTATTGGAAATAAAATTTACTAATAAGGAGGGGTGGGGGTTAATTAGTGACCTTAAAAACTTATAAAACTATAAATTACCTTTCATTGATCATCAAATAAACATAGTGATCTAGCAATACATAAAGAACCATTCATATGAGCATGAAATAAGAGTATAACATGATATGTGAGTGAGGAAATATAAAAAGGAAGAACATACACTATGACCTATGAAATTGGAATACATTCATATAGATTTTTGCATAAGATAAAATTTTGTTGAGCACCAACTCAACTTCGAGCACTAACCCCAAACTGTCAGACACCCATTTGACTAGGCTTTAACAAGCACCAACTTGCAAGTAATCATAAAATCCCTAAGTGATTAAACACCAAATAAAACATATATAAATTTTGATCACATTTTACACTTTTTTAAATGTATCAATAAACAATGAGGACACCTATTCTTTTCTTCTCTTAAATCTCAAGGCTCACTCTCCTTCACTTATGTAATCCTCATCAAATCTGATTACGTCATATATGTATGATCTTCATATGTAAAAAAACTAAAACATTATAATGAATAATTATATAATATCCTATAAGGTATTTCAAATCATTTTAAGACCTCCTCTTTCTCAACCCTTCATTGTTATTTTTACTTATTGCGTATCCCACTCAAATAGGCCTAAACTACCTTATATATACTAGTCATGATCACACACCACTTAGTCAGCCATATACCTTAAAAACCTTAGGTAAACTATATAATAAGTTTTAAAATATATTATTAATATTATTAAATCATAATGTGAACCCAGTTTTGTCTTTCATAACTAATTTGGCCTTATTTCTCTATTAGGACTCATGGAGACCTAATTACATTAGGTCTATGTAATATTGTGTATGTCTGATCTTATTTGAAAAAAAATCATCTTCATATATGAAAATATAATTGTAAATAGACTTAAATTAGACCCCATGTAAAAATATCTAAGCTATACATGATATTTTAGATCCAAACACTTCATGAAGACACTCCTTGTAGTTCATTATTATAATAGGCTCGTGTACACTTAAAAACTGTTTGATCTATCTCTCATGATTAATCACCTTCATGTCATGTAACCAAGGCATCAAAATAATTTTTATAATAAATATATAACCATAAGGTAATATTTAATCACATATAATAATCTAACTTAATGACCAATATTGGTCTTGCTCATCCTTTATATCTCATACAGACCTAATTAGATTAGGTTTGCTCTCTTAATGCCAAAAATTGATCTTCATGGGCCCATATGGATTTATCCAACAAATAAAAATTATTAAAATAATTATATAGTGAAATATTATAACTTCTTCCATGCTTTATTTGACATGTGTCTTTCATTCATACCCTAAGAAATCCTTTAGGACAAACTGCCCTATTAGACCTGTGTACCTCAAAAGTTTATCTTACAAACAATGAAGCTCAAACACTCCTATGATACTAAAATATGATGAAAAAACATGTAGATAGGTTTCAATGAGATAAATATAATCACAAAATTATTGGAACACATTTACTTAGGCAATAAGAGCTCAAGAACATCTGTACAACTCACTTACTTAAAACTACCAGTTTACATCAAAAATGAGTCATGGTGACTTAGACATCCAAAAAATATGTAGACACTTGTAAAAAATATTAATTAATTTAAATTATACTATTATATTTCCATACCATCCTTAGATATAAATATTATATGGTCTAATTACAAATATTGGTCTTGCAGACCAATTTCCTGAACTTATATCACACAGTCTTATCTGAACCAGATAGGTCATTTTATGTGTAACTTTTTAACAAAATTTATTGACCTATAAAACTTATTAAAAGAATTAACATGACTTAAAATTAATAATTAAACTCTTAATGCACTTTTTTTCATCAATATGACATGATCAAACCTTCAAATCCATCTTCTCATCTCTGCCTAGGATTTGCACTATTTACACCATTAGGTAGCTTGTGACTGGATAACTTGGATGAGAAAATTAGAGAAAATGAAATATATAACCCATTAAAAAATCATCATGGACATGTAAAATTATTATCTATATTCTTATACCATCTATTTTATTTTCTTGACCAATGTAACTTTTGGAGTTATAATAACTTATTGATAAATAAGCTTGTATTTATGCATTTTCTCTCTCATCTAACTAATAACTACCACCTAGCGGTACTTGGGAGATTTTAATACATGATCAAATATATTATATAGTCATTTGAATCCATTCTAATCTTATTTGAACAAGATGTTTCACATTAGTTCTTTGTTAGGGTTTTAGGGAGGTTTAGCACATGTTTTGGTGTTAACGATTGTTCATAAAGGACTACCCCTTGAATCCAAAACTAATGCCTAGAGATATTATATAGGACCATTCCCTATCTCTCCTTAACATCTAAAGTTCCCATGCAGAGGTTACACATGCCAAAAAATGTCTAAAAGTTCTTCTCAGGTCTTGGGACCTCATTTTATGAACTCAAAAAGGCCTAAAATAGTATTTCATGCAATTTCCTTCAAACCAAGACCTCAAAATTTGTGAACATTTTTAAAAAACTTATCTTACCTCTGTCCATGATTAATATACATACTTTTATTGAGATCTAATATTCATAATTCATTAGGCTATGTAGGGTCTAAGAGAGGTATAAGTGTAGGCTTAATCTGAAGGTCTTACCCCTATAGGCTCACCCTAAAAATCTCATGAATTATTAAATTCCTCACATACATGATCAACTAGTGTCAAACCAATTTCACATTCTTGTGTTGATTTATTTCATCATACTCATAGATATTCATGTCATGACTATGATTCTTATGCACTTATCATCAATGACTTGTACCTTCCATGTTAACCATGATATCAATCTGACATGTACTTATATACCTTCCATGAATTTTTATGCACTTGTCTTCAAATTCTCTATTTCTCTTTTTCTCATGACAACACTCCTTTTATCTCATATACTACCAACTATTCTTAATTACCTCTAACATCACTCTTCCATGCTGACATCAATGACTTGAGACATTAGTTATCTTTAAATTCTCTCTTTAAATAATGAACTTACTCATGACACAATGGAAATATTAACTTGATCACCTTTGTCATCAATCTCATGCAAGATGCACCTTCACAAAATGATCCTTGATAGTCTTTCACAAGATCACTCTTCATGCACCTTATCATGAAACTTCATAAGATGCACCTTTAACATCAATGACACTAATAAACACCATTTATTCATATCAAACTAGAGATTGTGGCAATATAATCCATCAATATTAGTAGTAATAATTAAATATTCATGGTTTGGTTACTTTTAAAGGTGGTTCTCTTTTCAAAGACATGAAGGGTTTTTCATTTTGCACATTTTAGACATAATTTATATGCATACTTAATTATTATATTTTTGAATGAGGTCATTTAATACCTCAAATTTATTAGTATTATGACCAATGATTTGATGACAATTACAATATGGTACTCACTCTATATGTATAAGTCTACTAATCTCTGTCTAGTAGAAGGTTAATAAATCATTGTATGTTCAAGTAACATAGATAATATGTTATATATAGTATCCTATTATGTCATGATATATAAAGTATGATATTAATAATTTTGAGAAGACTCTAAATTTTTCACCTGATGTACTTGAATTTGGCCCTGGTAAGGCTGAATTAATGTTTTTAACCAAAGGGATATATAGAGTAACCCAAATTTACATGATTGTCTATTATTTTTGTTTTTTTCTTATCTAGATTCAATTTTGCTTATATGTACTAGAAATATTAGGTTTAAATAAGTTATGAAAAATGTGATTAAGTGGATCAATTTTTATTTTTTGCATTTTATCATCTATAATATTATAAGTGGTATCATCATCACTATCATGATAATATGAAACATGGCCCTCTTTCTGCTTAGTATTCACTAATAAATGAAATTCAAATGCTAGGTGATATTAAGGTTATATTGTCTCCTTTGGTAATTGTTCTTGATCTTGATGTGCATCTATGTGTACCTCAATATTGAGTGCCTTATTTACATTTGAAGATAAAAGAGACATTGTACTTGTCACAATTATTTCATACATGTGTATATGCTCAAGAGGAATGCATTTTCTAGGTGATATCTTTATATAAATTCCTTTAGTTTTATAATATATTAGTTTTAAAAATTGGAAAGGTTTATCATCATCATACATGGTTAATAAGGTCCCATCATGTGCAAATTTTAGACATTAGTGAAGTGTAGATGGGATAAATTCCGTTGAATATATCCAAGGTCTACCCAAAATAAAATTATAATGTAATGATTGAGAAACTATTTTTGGCACCAATGTCACATCCAATGTGATTAGACCAATTGAAGGGTTATGTGAATTATAAAATCCTTTTACATGAAAAACCAAATTTTGAGGAAGATTGATATTAATGCTCATGGTGATTAAGAAGTTTTTGATACAAATGTTTAGGCCTGATCCATTATCAAAGATTACCATTTGTATGCCCTTATTTTTCATGGTCATTTGTATGAACAAAAGAAAATATTGGTCAATAATATATTTTGATGGTAAATATGTTGGATCAAAAGGTAATGAACTTTTCATTATTATTTAAATTTTTGATGATGTTTGTAAAATAATCAAGTTTAATATTACTCAGAACTTGGCTCTCATGCAATGTCTCATACAAGATATCTTTGTAAAATATAAATTGATTTAAGAGATAAATAATTAAAATTATATAATGTGTATTACTTAATTGGTCAACAAGGTCATATCCCTTATATTTTATCATAAGCTTAGGCTTAGGATGCACCTATTTTATATTAACATATGGTAGATTAGTCTAAGAAACCTTTCCTCTTCAAGTAATAATAGCAAGGACCACACAATATAATATAAGATATGGGTGAATAATGGGTGGGAGATGATAGTTGTCATTATAATAAGACTTAGGTAGAATAAATGGTTGAGAATATTCATGCTATCATCTAGATACTAGATTTATAGTATTACAAAAGGAATTTTGAAGAGAGTTCAAGTGTTGTCTCTATTTAAAATCCTCTCATAATGTTTATGAATTTTATTAATAGATTTGACAAGGCAAGTGATATAGCAAACCAAAACAACTATTACATATTGGAACCCAAAAAGGGTGATAAATGCATCTATATTATACACATTTGATATAAATTATGGATTAGAAACAAAAAATATTAAAAAACCCTAATTGATCGAGGGTTTTGAGCTCAATAACATAAAGATTAGGACAAGGTAGGTAATAAACATCTAAAAGAGAATGATTATGTAACAATTATGCTCAGAGATTAGGTTCACTAATTTTTTAATCCTAAATTATATGTGGATCCTAATATGGGTAAGACAAGATTAAGAGTATAGAATGAATAAACACTAGGGTAATAAATAGATCTATAGTAAGCCAATTTTTTTATAAAACTCATATAGAACATACACTGAATTTAATATACTAAGATATGCTAAAAATAGGAAACAAAACTATGCTAGGTATTGAAATTATAATGAAAACATGATACTTAGCTTATTATGATGCTAATATATATTTGGATCTAGAACATGCTATAAGTAGACTAGAAGAATGTTATGGAATAGTCAACAAATTCTAGATTAAGTTCCCCTTTAGTTATAAATACTTGCATCAACCTAGTATGGTTGTGTCAACACTACTACCTAGAATAGACATAGTTGTTCTATACAAGATACATATTAAAATTAGATGTGACCACCTACATGCTTCTGGGTTCATCAACACCTTCTCTCTAATGTATTCAGATATGGGTCACGGACTGTCACTCCTTGTCAAATGATAAAACCCTAGTTTTTCATCTTCATAGTGACCTTGAGAAAATGGGTTAGTAGGAACATAGTGTTGAGATACCTTAAAGACCCATGTTTCAATGAGAACTACTTATATATCTAATAATATAAAGAGGGCCTCAAATTATGTAGTTATCCCATATATTTTGGCTTATTTTTGAATCATGTAATATGTGATAATCAAGTACAATAGTGACCTAACTTGTAACTTGGAAAATATAGATATTAGGCTACTCCTTCAATACTTAAAACTTATATATGTGATGTCCCTATGAATTATATGATACTAGGAGAAAATAGGGAAGCTTTTCTCACTTTAGTTCTTGACTGAGTGATTTTTATAAGTTTTTTTGGTATCTTTAGGTATTTTCTAAGTGAATTTGGAATAAGGAGTGATCATGCATATATACCATTCCCATTGAGATAATATCTCACATAATATTACTTAAGCCAACCATTAGGATATGTTTCATTTAAAAATTATATGAATTTAGGTCACTAAACACTTGCATTATAAAGGACATCTACATCAACATAGGTGTTTACCTGGGATACAAGTGTCTAAGGAACAAAAAACTAGGTACAAGCACATACCCTGTAGAGGCATATGATAAGTAGGTTTGAAGCATTACAGATAAAATAGAAGGCTTGGGTCATCAATATAATATTGGCCAACAAAGATATATGACAAAGGACATAAGAGAGAATAGATGCAAGACATATAAAAGTGGGAAAGTTATAAAAGTAAGAGTAATAACCATGATCTAATTTTTCCATGTGTACAAGACTAAGATGCTATATAATTCATAACTATCATCTACAACATGTTATAGATTAATTTTCACCTTTATACTCAAAATAATACTATATTATTAACCCTATTCCCACCATATTCAAATTTAGGGTTAAAGATTTGGTGAACCTGACCCCTATGTCTTATTATGCAACCATTATTTTATCTAAGTTTGTACAACTTCCTAGGGTTTCATAATTTAGTTTTGAGCTATCTCATTCTCTATTTTACCAAATATAAATTGAAGGGTGTTTTTGTTATATCAAACATAAAATATGAGTAAAAATAGGTATATATTTATAAATCCATTAATATTAAGCACATATAATTTTAGATCTTACCAAGTAAACAAAATCATACATGTTTGACTTATTTAATTAATAAACATACTCCTCAAGGTTGTAATATTCACCATCTCACTACCATCACTCAATAGTGACCTATGTTTGGATCCATGATCCATAATATTAATAACAAAAATGTTAGATAACCACATCATGGTCAACATGTTCCTCTTCCTATCATAAAAATTTGGGTACACGTGATCAAAATCTTCCTTTATTTAACCATGAATTTTTTTACAAGGTTCAAAAGGATATAATGACCTCTTTGAAAACATCAACCAATGGATACATTACTCCATGTAAAATAATATAATATGTAGAGGTTCCTAAATTAAAAAATAATGTGCTCATATGTCGTGATAAGAATTCAGACTTTCTAAATTTTTATCATGACACCTTTCAAAATATTCATAAAGATATCATGGATTCCTTAAAACTCCCCATAATTAATAAAATCTATTACACTTCCAAACAATGTGAAAATACCAAAGGCTCTAAAATATTCAACTAATGCATACTTACCAAAGATTCCAAAACTCTTACATGGCATACAATTTCAAAATAATTCAAAAAAAGTACTATTACTAGGTATGCCAAAAAAACTTATAAGACAAACATTTAACAAAGGTTCCTAAATTTCCAAAAGATACACCATCTCAAAAATTTACAAAAATTTCAAGTGAAGGTCAATTAATATAAATCTCAAATATTTCAATTGATGAAAATCTCAAATAAAATGATCATAATGATGAGACTTCATTGTTCCTATGTTCAAAATAAATTATTAATTACACCCAATGCTTCCATATTTATAAAAATCAATAAATCCTACTACATATGTATATAATGAGTACTATAAGATAAGTCCAAATGCAAGTTTTTCTTGTCAAAGTAAAATTGTCATGTTACCATGCTACAACTAGTAGATAATATTATCTAAAATTAACCTCTTTCAAAATGTGTATTTGAATATTATTATCCACAAGATTTTATCATGCCAATATTACCTTCATTTTTTTTCCACGAAGATCCTTCCAAACATATAATTCAATATGTATTTTTTTTTTCAAAATTGGGCTAAAGATGAATGAATAATGTTAAAAGCATTTCATATAATCCTTATATATGAACCTTATGATTTTTTTATATATTTTAACAAATGGTCCTTAACTAAAATCAACAAATTGAAATATGTTTTCTTCATGGAATTTAATACACATAATGTGCCAAAATTTACATTAGAAAATTTGAAAAACTTCAAGCAACATGATGATTATTCCCTTCAATATTATGCTATTTGATTTAAAAATTCATCATATGCCTAGCCTATTGACCTTTAGATTTATAACTAAAATTTTTATAGTAGATATATCACTCCTCAACTAAAGGAAATGGAATTACATAAATACCATACCTCATTTACTCACCTTTACATGGATGTGCATAGATATGATTGATTCCTACTCAAATATAACAAAGAATTAAATCTATATCTTAAAAATTATCAACACTTTATTAATGATACATATGATTGGAATAAGTTAAAAAGTGAATATAATGAATAAACATGTATCATTACAAATATTTATATGATGCCTTTGCAAAGGTTACTCAATATAAGACCAATACCAGATGGCCATACTATGCAAACCCTTCCAAAGTCACCAAGCAAAAAGAATAATTTATAATAGAATTTAAAAATTAAATTATTCATGGGTGGAGATTATTTTCATCATACCCATATTCATCCTACAAAGAAATATATTTTTTATAATGAAATACGTTTGGAAAAAAATGGTTATACCATTAAAGGCTTACATCATAAAGTAAGTTGTAAAAAATCATTGGGATACATAATATTACCAATTTATTGTAGTCCATATGTCATCCAAATTGAAACATGGGTTATGCCCCATATAAATCAACATTATTTTAAATTGGGTTAATTTTGGCTATACCAAATGGAATTTAAAATAGATCAAAACCAACAAGGTATTTCATTCTCCTAAAAGGTAATATTAGTTCACATACCACACGATTGTGATGGTAACTCTAGTAAGAAAGTATGGAGAGTGGAAGATCATGATATGAACCTCTTTTAATAAAAAATACCAGGTCATAAAAAACTTTGTCCGTTCGATAGGTACTAAGTAAAGTATTTTAAATATTCTAAAAATACAAAAAATCAAATATTCAAAAAAATACTAAAACATTCAAATAAATTCAAAAATAAAAAAATATTCAACAGTCCCATGCTTTTTTATCTCATTGGCATCTATTTTTTTATTTATGTTAGTAATAGAATATTGTTTCATTTATATACACATATATGTTTCATTCATCTTTGAGTGTGATACATGCATACCCAAACACATGATATATTCACTTAAAAATGTTGGGCGTTTCCTCCAATCATATAATATAGTACATTAGGGACATTCACTTATTTGATCATAATTTATACATGTTACATATCCTTTATGATAATTTATACATTATCATGTTTGAGTTTACATTCTAAAGCTTACACATGTCTATATCCATGCTCATTTTTTCACAATGTACTTGATATACTATGTTGCATAATCATTTTGCTAACACATATATACAGGGACTAATGTGATATGCATATGTTAGTTACTTATGATTCATTTATTTTTCACATCCTCAACTATATTCCATTGATTTCTATTATATTTATTATGGAACATTTTAATATGTTCCTTACTTATTGGGCCTTCTGTCATTGCATGTTGATTGGATATTTGAATGCCATTCCTTTCGATTATGTTTATATAACATGCCCCTTATATGAGGTCTAATTAGACCCTTATTTTATATTATATTGAGTGATATTATGTGTGTAATCAATTAGTTTATAATATTTTACCATTAATCTCTACATTACCATAATATATATCATGCATCTTAGGACTTGATGTGATCACATACTACACACTTCATTGATATATATACTTCAACATGTTATCCCTATATGATACATGATTCATACATAATTTATACATCTACCTTATAATTTTAAGGTAATATACCTACCATATTATATATCTATCACCTCCAAAGGGAGATCATGTCAGTGGAGGAATGCCATAGAAGCATGACCTCCACATTTTTCATTGTTTCTATATTTCAATGGTGTATGTCATAAAGACATGACCTCCACACTTACACACTTTTTTAAGATTTATAGATTTTAGTGGGGACATGTATAATAGCATGAACTACAAAATTATACACTTACTCAATATATTTAGGTTTCATTAGGGTCATGTAATAAATGCATGACCTCCACACTTGCATAATCTCAAGTTTAATTTCATGATTTAGATAGACACTTGGGGTCAAAATCCTATACACTACATTAATTTTTCATAGATTTGAAACAATTTGTTTGATATTTATGGAAAACATAATCTAGATTAGACATATTATAAGTGTATATTCCATGTTGTTTCACCAAAAATTATAAAATTTACCAATTAGACTATTCACAAGGATGTACTTATATTGATCCTTTTTTACTATAGAAGTTGGTTCATGTTTATTAGTTGAAGTGATTAAAGAATTCAACCTCACCATATTTATATGTTGGATTAATTAAATCATTCATCTCACTATATTTATAGGATGAGTTGATTAAATCACTCAGACTCACCAAATTATATATATTCACACTTGAGTTGTACAATTGAGATATAATGATCTCAATGGCTATGTCACAACTCATCCTTACACTAGATTAGGGGATAATACCTTCCAATATCCCTCTTAAAATCTCTAAGGGTTAGATCTAAATATTTTTCAACTCTAATTCTTCGTAAGGAAGTATATTTACCATGCAAAATCATTAAGAATAAACATGGTTTCATTGACACACATGTGTACTCCTTCCTTACTCTCTTTATTTGCAAGAATTTCAATTTATTTCAAATTTATAGATTATATGCACTGATTTATATTGTATAATGATATTGGTTATGGATCATACACTAGAAAATCACTCAAAGTGGGCTCAAGCAAAGGCAATATGTGTTATACGCACCCAAGTATGCATTTATTTATTTTAAATAGTAATTTAATCCTTATGAAATATTATATTAAATGGGAAAAAATGTAGATAATAAAATTGAATATTTATAGAATCTCATTCTTTTATATTTAAAAAATATCAATTAGGTATCTACCCTTCATTTCTATACCTCCCTACTACTAAATATTCACCATATCATTATACCTAAACACTTATCTCTTAGTCTGTTCCATATTAGTATGATGACCCAGGCCTCATGTATTACACTATAATATTATAACTTGATAAACATCACTATCAATTTTATTTCCATACTTATTTTCTAGCCTTCTAGATACTAACATATATAAATGGACACTACCTTATCTATATCCTTATCTAGTGCCTAGTTGTCCAAAGTCATCAAAATTAAAAATGTTTAAAACAATAAGGGTTGGCATATTTGTATTATTTAACCCTACCAATATATATTTTTAAAAGGTTTGGTATAAATACAAGTATAAACCTTCTCATTTTTCTCTATAACATACCTGCTAAAGCTCAGTCAATCAATTGAATAACTAAACTATTCTTCCCTATTCATCCATATTTGCATATCAACTATAATAACAATCATATTAGAGGTGTAAGGAATTCAAAAAGTATCATATGAGTAATATTTATTAAATTTAAAACTAGACCATTGCATGTACCTTCATATAGTATGTTTCACCCTTGTACAAACATATTCCTACACATATGGGAGAACTACATATATTTAAAGCCCTCCTTGGAGTATTGAATATGTAATAAATGCTCATTAATAGAGGTTTTTTGGGGTTTATATCAACACCATGAGTCTACTAACCCATTTTTAGAAAAATAATTCTAAAGGTGAAGAAGGGTGGAGAGTTAGAGTTTGATCAATTCTCACAAAGTGACAACCTATATCTTAGATTTGAATATATCAGTAGAAAGGTGATAGATAACCTATAATAAAAAAATTGGTTACATTAATATTCAATAATTATTTTTTAATAGATACCTACATCATAGCCAAACACTATCCTTCATGGTTATGTTTATATCCTATAATAGTGTCTACAACATACACTTTATAGTATCTGATGACTGATCTATAACACTATCCTACACACTTATCACCTATTTATAGTCTAGATATGCTTATGCATAATAAACCCAACTAGATACCATTTATCTTTGGTACTTCACTCAATTTTAAATATTTCAAATTTAGTAATTTTTATGTTTAGTATATCTCAGTATTATCATTTAGAATATTAATGTATCTGAGTTTTTAGTTAATTATACTACTATAGATTAGTTTATCACCCTTGTGCTTGAAATATTTATATATTCTTAACCAAATCCCCCCATATTTAAATTTAGGGTTAAATAATATACACGTGATTGTTAAATATTAGAAATGTTTTCAGAGAAGAAGAGAGATATGAAATCTTTTAAATTTAAGTGCTCTTAATACCTGCATGTTTTTTCCCTTTATTATGTGTCTTCAATCTCATTATAAATTAGGTTCATTGAGGGTGGTTATGTTTTGAATATTTAACTAACTTTAATTATTTATTAAAATTGAATTACTTAATTACTTAATTTTTTTTTAATTTATAAATTCTATAAAGTTAACTTTTTATTTAAAATTTTAATATAATTTTCATGAGATTGAATAAAATAATAGATACCAAATTAATATTTTATAATATGTGGGGGCCATTAACTTGTCCAAGAACACTTAAAAAATTATTTACATGCATATAAATTAAATGAGAAATAAATAATTATGTGAAATGATCTAAAAAAACATAATATTATAATCCATAAGTATCATAACATTTCATAAGTAAATTTCACATGATATACATTCAAACAACTAAACTTCCAAATAAGTATTACTACATGAATAAGTTGAACTATCACTATTACATTGAGAATGATAATCAAAATCATTGAACCAATATATGAAAAAATACCATGATATCAAACTGATAAACATTTTAAAACTAAAACTATCTAAAGTACCAAAATCCACTATGAAAGATTTTAGAACTGAAAATACTAATAAAAAAAATCATAGAAAGTATCTCAGGTAATATAAAAAATTGAGCCAAATATGGAATAAAATCACCTAAAAATTTTATTATGAATTAGAATGACTCAAAAACTAAGATCAATTAAAGGATTTTACTTATCTATTTGATACGTATTATAACATAATGGTGCGTTAGGTGATTGAACCAATGTTTTGCCACTATAATTATCATATATCTCAAGCATTACATTTTTCAATACTCTTGTCACTATATGCTAGGGTGTTGGATTGTCAACATGTTTCTTACTTAAAGATGTGGTTTTGTCAAGAATAGGTGAAAGAGGTTGAGGAAAAATTGTAATAACAAGATTTAGATTAACACAATTAAGATTAATCTCAAGAAATAATGAAACACAATTAAATACAAGGTCATGATCAAGTATATAATTAAGAGTTGTGTGCATACATTGATAATATTCACTTGGATTACCACATTTAAAAGAACTAAATATCTAAGTGGCTCATATTGGACATCTATGGAAGACATTACCATGTATATTAATTGGGCATTTAACATAAAAGTGAATGGATACATAGGTTTTTTGATGAAAAATTCCTTAAAAAGGCATTGGTAGACCTTACATCCATGGAAAGGAATCTCATGATGACTAATATGCAAAGTAGTGTTACCACTTTATTATGCACTACTTCTACCCCACACATTCTTTTCAGAATCTCAAAAATCTAGAGTCCATCTAGACATTATTGTAAGTTTGGAAGAACTAAAATGAGAATTCTTTGATACTATTATTTTATGCAAAAAAAATAATCCATAAGAACATCCTATCAAATTTCATCCATTAATTCTATATCATTTATTTAAACTAATAGAGAATTAATGTTTAATGCCAAACACCTTTAAGAATAATTCCAAATGGACATAGTTTCCTAGTTTAAAATGAATCAAACAAACTTTGACTACAAATACAAGTCTAAAGAATATGATTTCACTACTTAAACCATCATAATATAAATCAACATATTCAAATGAATAATATAAGCAACATCACCAAATAAACCACTTAAAACCTACATAATTTTATCAAATAAGGAAAAATGTGGTAGTTTCACTCTTGTTTGTGCCATCACTTCCAATATTCAAGTATCAAATGCACCATATCAATTCATTACAAAGAACTTTAAGGAAAATAAATCATTAAAAATAGCATACATAATAACCTATCTCTATGTTTTAATCAAGACTTCATTCTTTATGAAGTAATAAGAATAAAACACTATTACTACTTACACCATCGAAACCTCATGTAGAGAGATAACTATCATATATTATATGCCATTCCAAACTAGCCAAATATCATAAAGTAAACATTTAAACAAAATAAAAATTATATATGCACCTATTCAAAGTGAAATACCAATGTGCCAAACTCAAATATTTAATTTTTTATTAAGGGTAAAATGCAAGTTTTGGCTAGGTACTGTCCTAGTTACATTAAGTAGGATCGAAGCCAAGAGAAACTAACAACATAAACAAGTAATAGGAAAACATTAAAAAAATATAAAAAATAAATTAATATCCAAACCATGAATATATATATATATATATATATATATATATATACATATTTAATTCTAAGATGGAGGACATTGACAAGATCCTCATTAATTTTTGTAAATAATGGAACCTTGTGTTGAAAGAATTAAATATGTATATATATATATATATATACATATTTAATTCTTTCAACACAAGGTTACATTCTTTACAAAAATTAATGAGAATCTAGGGGATAAATAAATGAAAAACTATGGAGGGGGATAATTCTAAGATGGAGGACATTGACAAGATCCTCATTAATTTTTGTAAAGAATGGAACCTTGTGTTGAAAGAATTAAATATGTATATATATATATATATATATATATATATATATATATATATATATATATATATATATACATATTTAATTCTTTCAACACAAGGTTCCATTCTTTACAAAAATTAATGAGGATCTTGTCAATGTCCTCCATCTTAGAATTATCCCCCTCCATAGTTTTTCATTTATTTATCCCCTAGATTCTCTTTCTTGTGCATGATGGATCCAATCTACTACTTTTTACCTATTTTGATGATTTATCTAATAATGTTGATGTTAGACACATAATTTATTATGGTGACCTTGCTCATTTAAACCAATTTATGAATGGTTCCCTTCATCATATTATTATTAGCTTTTTAAAATTTTCAACTCTAACTTCCTAATTCTGAATCTTTGAAACCAATTATTTAACCTTATAAAAAATACTCTATTTAGTAATAATAGAAGTATAATAATAATAAATTATCATATTATTATCTTTAAAAATCCATGAAATCAAATTCTTATAAAGATTAATGTATTTATCCATAGTTTTGAGGCAATCTTGAACATTAACATTGCTACCAATATCTTTCCTCTTATAAACCCCTTATGACTCATCAAATAAAACATATTTATGTAACTAAACCTTTGAATTATCAAATAGTTTATCCACTTAATCCAAACCATTATCGAACACCTCATCTGCTCCTCTTCCTCTACACTATCATCCTAAAATTCCTCCTTCAAAATTAGACACAATGAAGGCACATGATTTATTTAAAGGGCATTTAAAAGGGGTAGAAACAAAGAAAATTTTAATGGTATTATATTTTTTATCATTCCCTTTCCCCTTCCTGTTAGTGATGTATTTACCTTTCCCTTTCCCATAAGACTCCACTAATTTGATAATTACTAATTGTCCAAACACAAGGGACTTAACATGGATATATAGGAGATAAATTAGGGATTGATAAATGGGTAAGGAAACTATCCAAAATTTCATTTTATTAATGTAATTTTAAAGTGACATCAACAAATAAAATGGAAAAATAATAGGGTATTTTTTCCTAAAATGATTTACCAGGAAAAAGTATGAAAAAATAAAACCATACCTTCCATCAAGTGTAACATACTTCATGATTTGCCTATCCATCTCATGGTAAGGCTGAGGTAGATATTATCAAAGAAAACATCTTTGGTAAGTAATAAATTCCTCACTAGGATTGACGAATTTATCTATTTATTTATTTTTATCATGCTTGTTCCTATAATATTTCCTCCCATGAGTACTCATTATAGATACATGAGAGATCATCTCTTTAGAAACAACTATAATGACCTCCATCACATTTATGATTATTCTATTCAATCTGTTGGAAAATTTAATGGAAAGATGAGTGTCAATACCAAAAATAATTTCCATTTAGTTTGACAAACCCCCATCTTCTAGCATAGGACAAACATCCCTTTTCTTCTTAATAGTACCCATAGTAGAAGGCTCAATTTGACATAATTTTCCTCCCATATTATTGTAGAGTAAAAATTTACTCTACATTTCATTCTATTTTGTTCAGTCACGCACCACAAAATTTTGTCTTCACATACTTTGGTCCAAGATGGTAGAGTTTTGAAACAGAGCACATGCTTTATTTTCCTGTTGATTCATTTTTGTCTAAGTGTTGAAGTAAAGTGGAAGCTGACAAGTGTCGTCATCTGAGACACCTTTCATATTTTCTATGAGTTGGTCAAAATGTGCAACATATCTCATAGTGACTCAGTGGAACGTGCCAAGTGTCATCATCCACAGTTTCATATCAGCACCCATGTTTCATCTCTTTTCAGTGAAAGGTTTTAACAAGCTAAGTATTAGGATCAAGTGGAAAGCGCCAAGTGGCAATCACATAAGGTCTCAATTTTGCTTTTCTAAAAGCAAAAAAAGATGCCACGTATCCCAATAGAAGAAAGCAGAAGCCACCACGTGTCATGATCAAAATTATCTTCATTTTGCTTCACTGATATAGCAAAGACTGTGGTGGGTCCCAAGTTTTATTTCTTAAACAAGCAAAAGCTGCTAGGTGTCACTATCTATGTAAATGTGAAATGAGACCCAATTTTTTCTATGGTATAAATAGATTAAAGTGGAGACTACCATGTGTCATATTTCATAGGTTTCTAAAAGGGTAGCTAAAAGTAGTGAAGATCACCATGTAACCCTAGATAAGTAAAGCAGAGATTGCCATGTGTCCTTTAATAAAAGTAGCAGAGACTGACACCTGTCCCTGTGGCCATTTTAAAGTTACTCAAGTAAGAAATGTTGTGGGTCTTATTTTATTTTAATCTATTGAATTTTTGAGGAAGTGGATAGCGATAAGTGTCAAAGGTGAAACATTCCTGAGCAAAGACACAAAAGAGTATAAGTTATGCAAAAAGTGTTGCGTGTCTTCAATAGGCACTGCAGAACATGCCAAGTGTCATTTTTTGGTGTCTCCTAAGTAATAGGAAGATTTTAAAAGAATTAGCTAAGTGTTATCTAGAATTTAAGACAAGGGAGCATCCTGCAATCTGTTTCAACCAATGAACTGCCAGAAGACAAAGCGTTTCAAAATCTATAAAATATCTTTTGTTAGACACTATTAATTTGATTAGATTTCAATTGGGCCATTAGATTGGAAACAAGTAGATAATTCGAAGTGAATCCAAGGCTATAAATAAGGGTGTAGAGATCACCAGAGGGGAAGATAAAATATTAGAGAAAATTTTGAGAGTGATTGATTGTAAAGAGTTTAGACTTTCTAGAGCTGTGACTAGTAATATCATTTGCTTTTGTTCTATCTTCTCAAGTTGGAAGGTTTATGTAACTATGTGTGTTTTTGTGCCTCTTATGTGATTGGATAATTAATGAGAAGATTTAATCATGTGCCTTTGTTGATATTTTTTGTGTCATTTGCAAAAGTAGTCTAGGCTGTAGACTTTCTAGAGCTGTGATTAGGAATGTCATTCGCTTTTGTCTCATTTTCTTGAGTTGAAAATTTTATATAACTGTACGTGTTTTTGTGCCTCTTATATGATTGGAAAATTCAAATAAGATGATTGAACCCAATGCCTTTGTTGACATTTTCTATATCACAACAAAAGTAGTCTATGTTATGAGCCTTTGTTTCTAGTGTTTCCATCTTTTACATTGATCATGCACTTGTTTTCTCTTAAATGTAAATGAATCCTACATATAGTCTCACTATGCTCAAGATTAAGGTCAAATTACATTTAGGTGCATTACCATAGATTAGATTTCCTTTCTTGCATTTGTGTTTTTGATTTAAATTCCTATCCCTTTTCCCAATATCTACTTAATATAGAGAAGAACCAGCTTCTTTAAAATTTGGAGGTTGTTTCAAGTCGCAAGTCCCACATCTTGAAACTTCCCATTGTTGTTGATTATAATCAAGCATAATTTTAAATCATCAATAATTATCTCTTCCTAACTTAATAAACCATAAAAATAAATCATCTTCCCAAACTCATACCTACGATCAATAACTAGGTCTTGAAACACTTGATTACTAATAATAAGCTTGATATTTATGTGAGTCCTATTACTGATCCAAATGACATGAGCCTAAAAATAATGGTGCCATCCTCTATTCTTGTTTCCTACACATAAAAATAAATCATGATTAATATTTATTAAAATAACCTTTTATTATAACTATTGCTCCCCATGAACCCAAAAATCAAGGCAAACATTTCTAAATTCCAATTTGAAATACTTAAAATGGCCTCCATAATAAAATCAAAGGATAAAAACCATAAAGTGAGTTTGGTATAAAGGTTAAGACTAATAGAAAAAAACCTAAAATATTACACCAATCATCATCAATAATTTGAATCACTTATGTAGGTAAATCAAAAGCACTATTCCAATTGGTGAAATCACAACTATCCACTCTTCTATTGGCAATCCAATCAGTAACTCTATTACCTTCCATGAATGTATGTTTGATCATAATTTGTTGAAATTTTTTAATGATATGTAGAGTCTCATTAAGATTATTACTAATAGTCTAGCTTGGAATTTATTTTTTGAGAAGATATTCAATTATATTTACGAAATCTCCTTATATGAAAATATTGTTTGAACAAACATATTTATCAAGTTTGACCCCCCATAAAGCTTATAAATATTTAGTTATGTGACTAGTTTGAATACCAAAATTCCTAGGATAGGCCAAAATAACTTTTTTTTTATCATCCCTTAAAACTCCCCCACCTCCAATTTTACTAGGGTTACCTTTTGAAGAGCCATCAAAGTTTAATACCACCTAACTAGGGGAGGGTGAAATCCACTTGGTCAATATTTTGTCCTATTTTTATAATATTTATAAGGTTTTAAACACAAATTAATATTATAATAACAATAATATTCAATTTATTTTTACTTACCATGTTATCCGCATTCATCTTAAGTAAATAAAATTTATCTCTCAAAATATAAAACAATTTCAAAATCATAAATTCTACTTTGTTTTTGATCCCCTTAAAAATTATTGAATTAATTTCTTTAAATAAACCCCCAAAAATGGGGTAAAACCACAGAAAAATATACTTAACCTTTTTACTCTTGAAGGGGATTCTCCATTGGTACCAAAGTTTTGAAAGATAAGTTGGTAACACCCAATCCACTCTAAATTTAGAGAGAATAGTCCTATCAATACAAAGGTGAAGGGTCATTCCAACATAATATACACACTAACATCTCCTTAATTTTATCTTGAAAAAAACATGCCTATAAGGGTATTGAAATTGGTCTCAAACCAAAATCTCCTTGATTCACCCTAAAAAATAAAATTGAGAGAGTATTGCTTCCATAACGAACTTGACTAAATAATGAAAATTGAAAGCTTTATGGTGGAGTAACTTCCAAGGTAATCCATCAATGTGGTTAGGGTGATGTGTATACTAATTAATGTATGATTAATTACAACAAATGAAAACTATAACCATCACCAATAATATAGGAATAACTCTTAGTAACAAGACATATCAATACCAAGTTACCTGTCACCTTTTCCACTAAAAACCAAAAATGATGCAAGGAAAACATTAAATACCAAGATCACAATGTATGTAGACAAAATACCTTTACAATCTATGATTTAAATATTTTTTTTTCATATATATTACCTAGAAGATATACAAATATATAGGCACTTGGTTCATTAATATATCAAAATGACCCTCAATGCCAATGAACATATGAAATGTTGGAATCAAATATATAAGATATTAAAAACATAGGAAATTAAAAAAAATAGGAATGATAAAATGTTATCAACATTATCAAATGTAACCCACATTATCAATTGATAAATTATTTCAAATATTCAATGCTCTCTTGGAATCAGAAATCAAATGAATATCATAAACCCTATAAAATTGAGGATGATCCTATGGAGTAATATTAATGATAAAAACATGTGAGTCATAAGATGAAATATTAATTTTTAATTTAAGTAAATCATAGATAAATGGAATTTATACCATGAAAAATATATATGTGAACAAGATATAACAACTTAATTAAAACCAAATATCACTGAATTACTACTAAACATCCTATGCTTTTTCAAAATTTTGTGGTAAGACAATATTGTAATTTTCAAATGCATAAACGTGTTTTTTTGTGATAAGTTGCTCAAAACACATGCTGTGAATAATTATCTTAAAATGTTATGAATGATCAAATTAATCAACACAACATTGTATCACATTAAATCACACACACAAAAATAACAATTTTATGAATGCAAACAAGTTGGCACTCACCAATATTTTGAAAATTTATGAATCATGCCATAATATATGAGATTAAAAATAATTTTATGCTTTTAAAAGAGGATAATTTTTCAATAAGATGTATCATATATTATAGGTATGGGATTAAAAAATATATCAATGGGGACTCATGAATGCTCATATACTAAAGAGATATGAGAACAAATTATAACCCAATAAAAAAATTGATTAAACCAAAATTTTAAGAATTATATGTCATAATATATTTTGGGTACCTACCCATTATAAATAATAACATAAAACAATTTTAAAAAGGCAATTATTATAGAATAATTTAATTTATTATTCTATAGAAATACATCGGGACCTAGTACCATGTCATAGTGGGTATGCATGGTAGCCTATTTCATAGGTGCATGTTTAATAAATGTTCTGGTGGGGGTTAATCAAATACAATATTATAAAATATACTAGTTACATTAATCTCATAAATAAGGATAAGGATAATTTTCAAATTATTAATAATACACTAGAATTCTTACTGGATTGTATGAGTGTTGATTGATTTTTTATGAAATAAAATGGGTATGCTTAAAAGAAGCTACTTCTTATGTTCAAAAAATACATGGATAGTAAAAAAAGAACTAGTAATGAGCTAAAATATGGGGATGGTGGAGACATAATGGTACTATTAAAAACCAAATTTTCACTCTTAAAAGGTAGTTCAAGCCTTCTAAATTTTTAATAACATGGAGACAATCCTAGGCTGTGGCTGGCTTAATGTTGGATTAAATCTCTAGGTTAAAGGGCTAATTACCCTTGATGAATCACATAGGCTCACAAAATACTTTACAAAATTGTTAAGACAAGAGAGAGAAAACTACTTTAATGGAGGTAATACACCAAATATACTTGACCACTACCAACCAAATACATTTTCACTTCAACCATAAGACTAACCTGTAATAATCAATACTCTTAATATGCCTTTGTACATCAACACTTCATTGTGAAGGTAGTGAAAGATATTTGGGCTAAAAGGACTATTCAAGAGGTCATGAAATGACACTAATGAAAATATAATTCACTCAAACTTTAAACCTCACTTAGATAGTTCATAAGACCTACAAAAGGGATTTCAAATTGAAAATGAATGCTAAACAAGGATAACATACCAAGGAAGCAAAGATGATCACTTGGTAAGAACAACCAGTCATTCACACACATTGAAACTAATAAAATTAAGAGGTAATTTTTTTTTTATCATTGATCAAAGGCTTGAAGATGGGTAGGGAATTTCCATACCCTAGTGGAAGATATAAACATAGCCTATCAAGGTTGAATTTATAAAAACATGTGAGAGAAGAAGATATAATGGTGTAGGAGAGAGTGACAAGTGTCTAGAAGAGAGTTAAAACAAGAAAGGATTTTGAAATAGCTCTATAATATCTCCAAGGACAAGTTTATATCTAATTAATATGTCTTCTTCTTTGACATGGCATAGGAGTTTGTAACTTTGTTTGATACCTTGATCTTGCTCTTGAAAATCGCCCCTTCTCTTGGCTTGTGATGGACAAATGACACACTTCATCACTAAATCCTATTTAAATATACCTTGATATAATATTTTACACCTTGAATTAGTTTACAATTATTTATAAATGATGCTACCATGATGATTACAACTCTTTAGGTGGTTTTAAGCTTAATTGGCTATACCATGCCTCACCTTGCTTACAAGTGTCAAATCTTGAGTTTGTATTTATTACTATAATTATTTTCCATAAATGGTATGTTTAAATCATATCATACCTTAAAAATTCATTTTGAGTCATAAAACTCTCTCTAAGACTCCATTTTGAACCAAAAACTCTCATTAAGCCTCACTTCCTTGTAGCCCTAAAAACATACAAACGTCCTTATGTAAAAAATGTACAAAGGATATTAGAAAAATAAAGATATTTTTGAGGATTGAATATCCCATTACATCTACATGTTAAATTTTAATGGCTAAAACTAATTGAAAGTACACTTATTTAGCCCATTTTCTCTCCTCAATTGGCCTCAATTAGGCCTCCATGCCTAGAAACTAAGTTTTGGCCCAAAATCACTTCCACACATGTAAAACATCTAGGAATTGTTTTATTAAATTTAACCATCCAATAACCATGATATATGTAAAGTTTAAAGTTTTAATATTTTTTACGTATGGGCGAACCATGAAATAGTTGAAAACCCTTGCCTAGACACTTGTGTAGGCTTGAGAGACAGTTGGAGTTCTTGCAAATAAATTTTCAAGATTTGAAGCTTGAAATTAATTTATTTATGCCTTAAACATAATTATAAAACTAATCATGCT
Organism: Torreya grandis; assembly: GCA_037957365.1. NCBI lineage: Eukaryota > Viridiplantae > Streptophyta > Pinopsida > Cupressales > Taxaceae > Torreya > Torreya grandis. The sequence continues at coordinate 609,672 of JARHVA010004697.1, read as the reverse complement.
GAAGAGATGTCTCTTTAAGTGATCAATATGTATGTAGGTAGGACACTTGACTAGCAAATGATGTATTTCTCACCTTCTTTACCAACTTATAGAGATTATGTATCATTTGTGTAAACGTAAAATGGTGTGTGAATGATTTTATAACCTATATAAAGTCTTTAAATACCTATTATATTGATTTAGGAGCCATTTCATACCCTTTTTCTTCACAAACCCACCTATAACCAAGTTTTTAGACTAATTACACCTATACCTTTAAATCTATTAGAAAGTGTATCATTCAGGTGTATATGGGAGTTTTGAATAACATAAATGATAATTTATAGGTCAATTAAATCCATTAGAATGAATTTGAGAGGTATTTTTTCTCATCATGTGATTAGAGAGCTTCTTGATAACTTAAAACTAGTTTATAGTCTTAATAATGGTTCATAAAGAATAGAGTTATATGAAATTTATGTCTTCATTGACCTTGAAGGTTGTATGAAATTTATGTTATCATTAGAAATTTATATTCACATTTTTTTCTTCCTTACATGGAATTCTTTTGAAATAGTGTAGGCACCTAACCATCAAGACTGAGTAGGCTTATATGTGTCATCACTATGTGTGTCTATAGGGGTTTAAAATGATTGTTTGACTATCCTTATCTAACCTTACTTTGGTTTTACTATGATCTCAAGTGAAAATTTACATATTTTTAATTTATCTAAGCTTCAATCCCACTAAATTCACTATTTCCTCTTTTCAAGATGAAACCAACCTACTTACCTAAGTAAACTTGTAGGTGGTAGTGGACTGTGTGTCTATACTATTGAATTATATTCCCTTAGTACTCAAGGCTGCCATTAATTATTTTTACCAATCAAAACTTAATTTCATAATATTTTGTATTGTATACTATCTCTCAAACATTGGAAACCAACTTGAGACCTAAATCATGCCTAACTATGTGTGCCAAGAGTCTCTTGGCTGTAGGTGACCATTGAGAGTCTTGGGTATTGGTTTTGAAGACAAGATTTTTATACTAGTCTTGGATTTATACAAGCATAAATACACTATATTTATTTTACAATTACACCTTCAAGATTAGTTTTGATACATATCTCAACACATCTTTCAAGACATTTAGACCTACAGGTCTATATTTTTTATGTTTATAAGCCCTATATGGTATATCTTGATCTCTTAATCCTTTAAAAAAATTTATAAATTTATTTCTCACCTCTCTCATTGGGTTTAGACCATGATTCACATCTAAACAATTCAATACAAGACATATACCAACCACTTTTAGAGGCAACCTCAAAACACAATCTTTAGGGCTTGAGAATACTATAGGGCTTAAAACACAATCTTTAGGGCATTAGAATAAGCATAGATAATCATGATGGATTTATTGAGAATTGGGAGGATTGATAACATGATTTTAAACCTTCATCCATCTTCTTTAACTACTAAAGACCATTAAAATAAATAATAAACTATGATAATCAACTTTGCAAACTGTGTACAATGGAGGTTTCTTAGAAAAGCACATTAAATATCTACACAAGCCCTACATATTTCCTCCAATTATTATTATGTATACAAATAATATAAAACTATCATTTAAAGTAGAGGTTTTAAGCTTATGGGGTTATCTATATTTTTTAGACTACCATAGAGTCTTAGAGATTGTTCATAAAGGATAGCAGATGAATCTAAAAACTGATGCCAAAAATTTGAATCTTACAAGGACCCCCTCCTATAGTAAAAATATTATAACTCTCTTGGCCATACCATCCACATGAAAACTACCTTTTCAAAATTTTGAAGAGGGTGATGGAGGTTCTGAAGCAAATTTTGAAATCTTGAGACTTGTACCTATAAACCAAGCATGCCTATGACCTATAAAAGTTGAAGAACTTCTAAAATTTTTTCACCTAAAAGTGATTTATTGAAGTCCATATAAGTGCCTTAAATTACCACTTTAGAGTGATTTCCTATGTAACTAACCTATTTTGGCTTCACTGATATATATAATAGATATGTAACTCCTCCAAGAACTCTGGTAAGGTATTAGTATGGACATTTAACTTTAACACTTGTGAGATTTAGTTATATTCATTTTTCAAGCATAAAATATTACCTTAAATTTAAAAAATAAACCTTAAACTTTCCAAACATAAGTGAAATGTTTATAAAAGGTGATGAAGGGTTAAAGTGACTTTTAGAGACACCTAACAATCTATGAAACTTCTTGAACTCACATATTTCTCACCATGACATGACTAGGCTAGTCTAAGATAAGAACAACCATTACCTTAGTTTTTCTAAATTTACCTTAAAAAATGGTAATAAGACCTTATAAAAACAAAATTAAGGTTATCAAGGCATGTAATGGGATATGAATAAGTTTTATAAAACATGAAAACCAAGTTTTTACTTATAGGGGTTAATATTTTGACCTTGGGGGTCAAAATTGGTCAACAAATTGATGATTCATGGGGGTAACATACCTACAATGCTTACTAAACTAGTAGCCTTGTCCTTACATTGGGTAATAGAGTCACTTGCACTCAACCTCAAACCTGAACTAGACCTTAACCAAGATAAATAAATTGACTTGAACTCCAAACACACATAAAATAAGGAAAGCACTTAAAAATCAGAAGAAAGAGTAAACACACATGTGCTAGCTAAGCACTTAGGGAACAAAACAAACAAGAAATAAATTAGTATGCACAACTAACCTGAAAACAAATTCTTCCTCCTAGATCAAAATGGAATATTATGATATACTTTCCTCCATGAGGTGAATAATAGCATGAGACATGCTACCACTTGGACCTTGTTCTTGTTGACTTTATCTTCCTCTTAAATGTCAATCCTCTTGGAATACTCTCAAATGAAATAACATCATCAAACCAATCTCCTATGAAAATGAACTCATCATGTGCTTCAGTATCCACTCCATATTGCTTAGTAGCTACAATATCATCCAATGATGCTCCTTCTAAGCATTCTTCTTAGGCCTTCATGGCATCTTGAGTGATATCATGTTTCTTATACTTTACTACAAGCTCATCAAGCTCTTTAAGGATATTTACATGCTCACTCCAAGCTACATCATGATCTTCAATGGGTGTGTCTTGATCAAACTCAAAATAATCATGTTCAATAGGAAATGTATCTTCACAAAGGCATTCAATCTCTTTAAAGGACTCAATATACTGATGTTAATTATATTTCAGATCTTTTTTTTGATCAATATGAAAAAGACCAACTATAAAATCATCTTCATCTTTCTACTCAAGTGATATATGGCTATCAATAGTCTCAAACCTTTATATATAGTCATGATGTGATTGGGAGTCAACTTCTTCAAGGTCAAATTCTATCTCATTTAAAACCATTTCAAATTCATTTAAAACCTTAGCTTGTTGACATAGATAACCTTCAACATCAAGATCAAATGCAACTTCAATAATATTAGATGTAATTGAATCTCCTTCTTGAAGCATACCATCAATACCATCTTCTAGAACCTCATATTTTATAACTATATTTCTTCTTTCTTCCTCAACTGGGGTACCAATGAAGATTTGATCATTAAACTCAATTTAATAATCTTCATCATACTCTCCTTGAACCTCACTTATAGTTTGAACTTATTCATTTGCCTCCTATAGGATAGGTTGTTATTCAAGAAGTGATGAACATATTCATATGTTTGAGATGGGGTATGAGGTATGGTATGTGGCTCAATAATTGGCTTTAGAATTAAGGAAGCATTATTTAAACTTAAAGATGTGGGAATGGAAGACTCTTCTAGGAATCATTGGAGAGAGAGAAATTCAAGTTATGCTATGAGTAATTAATTTTATTCCTTACCAACCACTTCAATATTCTCATAGATTTATTTAGGTTCTTCAACATCTTCAAATTGATTTCCAATCTTCTCAACTAAGGCCACCATATTGTCTTGAATGCCTTCTTAGATAGACCTCTAATGTGGAAAATATTTAGGTTCTTTAGGAAGGGAAAATAGGGCTTGAATACACACAATATCTTATTTCATGCCTTAAATTTCCTTATCTAGGCACTCTTCCTCTTTTTTATCCCAAGACTTAACTACATGGTTCCCATTTGGGACTTTAAAAATAGTAGATTATCTTGGATATTGAACTATCTCTCTTGGAGGATCTTTTTGAGGATGGTTAACGAATTCATGAGGATAATGAGTATAATAAGGATAGTAAATAACACAAGGGGGATCATGACACATTTAATCAACCTCTCTTTGCTTCTTCTCCCAAGTTTCCATCTTCTCCAATACAAATGCACATAACTCATCCTCTCTAGTGGATAATTAGATACAAATAAAAACAATCCAATCACTTATTTATATTGGTAAGTTGACAAAACTCCTTTTTCACACTCTAGTACCTTATTTTACATCTCATTGATTCCATCTTGAAAACCTTGGCAAACTAATTGAGGGGGATAAAGAGGATAGGATGGTTAAATACAATGTTATTCATATGCATTATCATAACTATATGGGAGAGGTGTGAATTGATCATAAGAGTGATATGGCTCACCATGAGAATAAGAATGATGCTTTTGGTATTAAGGAGGGTAACAAGATTGATAAGGCTATTGATTTATATAGTTGGATTCACATGAAAGGAAAGTGGGGAAGTCATATGATTGATATGGTTAATGATAAGGTTGATAAGGATCATGACAAGGCTAGTATGTATGGCTTATTTTAGGATTAGTAAATATTATGTTGAGGCTTATAGGGAATGATATAGGATTTATATGCCTCATCCACTTGCATGATATTGAAACTCACTTAAAACTTAGCCATAACAACCTAGTAAAGACAATGAATTAAAAACACAACTTTATTTTATCAAGTGTTTGGGTTGATAGAACTAGCTGATTAAGCATAGAGTCACCATTGATGTTTTAAATTCCTAAAAAGGCTGATATGTAGAAGAATAATACCAATAATCCTTCTACTAATTTAGACCTTAGTCCTACTAGGTGTGCTAAAAATGTTATCAACCAAATTTTCACTCTTGGAAGGTAGTTCAAGCCTTCAAAATTTAAAATAACATGGAGATAATCCTATGTTATGGGTGTCTTAATGTTGGATTGAATCTCTAGGTTAAAGATTTAACTCCCCTTGATGAATCTCTTAGGCTCAAAAACTACTTTACCAACTTATTTAGAAAAGAGAGATAAATTTGATATAATGGAGGTGATGAACCAAATATACTTGACCACTACCAACCAGCTAAATTTTCACTTCAATAATAAGAGTAAATTACAATAAAAAGTACCCCTAATCTATTTGTCTACATCAACACTTCATTGTGGAGCTAGTAAAAGATGTTTAGGCTAGGAAGACTAGTCAAGAGGTCATGAAATGACACTAATGAAAATATAACTCACTAAACCTTAACACCTCACTTAAACACTTCACAAGAACTAAAAAAATGATTTCAAATTGAAAATGAAAGGTATAGAAGGGAAACATACTAAAGAATCAAAGTTAATCCCTTCATAAGATCAACTAGTCACTTACACACATTAAAACTAGTCAAAGGAGGAGGTAAGAAAATGTTTCTCATTTATCAAAGGCTTGGAAATGGGTAAGGATTATCCATAATTATGTGGAGGATAAAAACATATCTTGTCAAGGATAAATTTATAGAAGAGAGAGAGAGAGAGAGAGAGAGAGAGAGAGAGAGAGAGAGAGAGAGAGAGAGAGAGAGAGAGAGAGAGAGAGAGAGAGAGAGAGAGAGAGAGAGAGAGAGAGAAATGTCTAAAAGAGATTTAAAACAATAAAGGAGTTTGAAAAATATATATTAGGTCTCCAAGAAAAAATGTATCTCTTTTAAATATGTCTTCCTCTTCCACATGGTGTATGAGTTTGTAACTTTGTTTGACACCTTGATCTTGCTCTTGAAAAATGCCCCTTCTCTTGGCTTGTGATGGACAAATGACACACTTTATCATTAAATACTCTTGAAATATATATATATATATATATATATAGAGAGAGAGAGAGAGAGAAATGTCTAAAATAGATTTAAAACAATAAAGGAGTTTGAAAAATATATATTAGGTCTCCAAGAAAAAATGTATCTCTTTTAAATATGTCTTCCTCTTCCACATGGTGTATGAGTTTGTAACTTTGTTTGACACCTTGATCTTGCTCTTGAAAAATGCCCCTTCTCTTGGCTTGTGATGGACAAATGACACACTTTATCATTAAATACTCTTGAAATATATGGTAATAAAATATATTACACCTTGAATAAGTTTATAAGTCTTCATAATTTATTCTACCATGATGATTACAACTCCTTAGGTGGCTTGAAGCTTAATTCGCTCTACCACACCTCACCTTGCTTACAAGTGTCAAATCTTGAGTTTGTCTTTATGCCTAAAATTATTTTCCATAAATGGCATATTAACATCATATAAAACCTAAAAAAATCATTTGGATTCATAAAAATCCCTTTAAGACTCCATTTTACACCAAAAGCTTTCATTAGGACTCACTTCCTCGTAGCCCTAAAAATGTGCAAACCTCTTTGTGTAGAAGAATGTATGTAGGATCTTGGAAAACTAAAGATATTTTTCATGACCCATTTAATATTAAAATACCATGCCAAATTTATTCTCCTTAAACTAAGTGGAATTACACTTACTATATAATTCTCTCTCCTTAATTAAACCTTAATTAGGCCTCCATACCTAGAAATTAAGTTTTGGCCCAAAATAACTCCCACACAAGTGAAACTATTTAGAAATTTTTTATTCACTTTAACCATCCCATAAACATGATACTTGTCAAATTTAAAGTTTTTAGACCTTGTACAGATGGGTAAACCATGAAATGGTTAAAAACCCTAGCCTAGGCACTTGTGCAGGCTTGAGAGATAGTTGGAGTGTTTGGAAAGAAATTTATAGGATATAAAGCTTTTAATTGGTTTTTTAAGCCTATAAAATCATTATAAAACTCAAAATTATGAAGAGATTTCTATTGAAGTTCTCAATAGGTATGTAGGTAGGCCATTTGACTATAAAATGATGCATTTCTCACCTTCTTGCCTAACTTGTTAAATTACAAAGCTTATGTATCATTTTGGGAAATCTAAAAAAGGTGTTGTAATGATTTAAAAAACTTTTTAAAGTATTAATATACCTATAATATTGATTTTATATCCATTTCATACCTATTTTCTTCACAAACCCACTTATAGCTAAGTTTTAAACCTATTTCATAAACCTATACCTTGAAATGTACTATCAAGTGTGTCATTAAATAATATATGGGAGTTTTGAATATCATCCATGATCAGTTTTAGGTTAATTAAATCCATTATAAGGAATTTGAGATGTATTTTCTCTCATCAAGTCATTGGATAGTTTCTTGGCAGTTTAAAACTAGTTTGCAGCCATAGCATTGGTTCATAAATAGTAGATCCCTTTTCTATTTCCTAATGACACAAGAAGGAATTAGGTAGAACATTACACCATATACAAACACCATAATATCCCATGTAAAGTATCAATGTATAAACAAGTACAATAAGAATCATTTTAGGTGAGGCAGTTGAGTTTAGTGAGATGGAGAGAGAATTTGTATACACCCTAAATTAGTTAAGAAAACACACATATCATGTATTTTCATAGTCCTCTCATAGGAGACTCCAAATAGAGAATATGAGTCTTATTCACATCTAGCCATGTCTTTTTTTTCTGATTCGCCGTGGTCTTATTTCATACACTAGACACCTTTTTCACCATTCCCAGTCATTCATAGCCTTCTAGACTTAACCTTTACTAACCCAGGTTACTCTTTCCATGCTTATTCCATCCCCCAAGCTTTGGACCCTCTAGAAAACAATGCCTAAATAGGACTACAACACTAAAACTTAGGGTGTCTAGTTTTTGGCACCTTTGTCTAAGTGCAAATTTGGTTCCAATGGTTATTTTTCCCACTTCATAAGTCATAACCCTTATCTTAGCTTCATCCTTAAGTCTTATAATGTCAAAAAAATGCGAATAAAAAATCCAAAATTAAAAACAAAGAGTCTCTTATATAAAGGACTACACAAGGCATTTTATATCTAACACTTACTACTTTAGCATAATAGGTCATTCTAAATCAGTCAATAATATAGCTCAATATTCTGTATCACACAAAGACTTGCATTCTTGATAAAGGAGGTGTATAGGCAAAATTCATTATTTCATATATCATTAAAATTTATTATGCATGTTCCCTAAGGGATAACTACATTGGATCTGAGACCCTAGATTGAGGGTTAATGTAGGCAGAAATAAAAATAATAGGGGTTCTTTATTTTGTGATCATTCTTCCCCTAACCCAATTTTTCCCTTTTTGACTTTAATGAATTTGTTTTTTATATGTGCATAGGTGAATACAAGGTTTTAAATATTAAAAATAACCTACATTAATCTCTACACACTTTCAAACCTTGATATTTCACAAATAGGGTCACACACACTTAGCAAACAAAACCCAAAAAGCTTAGATCTTCAAAACAATAGAGTTAAAGTAAAAATACAACACCAAACACTAGGGTGTCCTATTTATAATGATCCTATCCTTTTATAGAATGGAATATATATTTAGATTTTAGACAGTACCCAAGTCTCATGTACAAGTTTCCAAACTCTAAATCATCTGAATAATCTTATTTTTACTGATAAGTACTTTTCTCTTTTGTGAAAACTAATTTGATCAAATTTATGTAAACCTATATTTTACTACGTTTCATTGTAATTTTCCCCATACTCCAGACCTCTTTATTATTTATTAACTAGACCCTAGGTTACCAAAACTAATAAAACATTTGGTGAACCTAACTTACTTCGAACAAATTTAAAATCCTAGGTACCCTTAGGGTTTTTCCTTCATATTTTATGCAAAAATTACTTTACAAATTTTTTATTTTTCTATAATTTTTTGTGAAATTATTATATTCAAACATATTATTAGAATTTGTATAGCCATAATTTTCAAAAATTCTAAAACCCTAGCTCAAAACCCTAGATTTCTAAACTAGGTCCTCAAACCCTAAGTTTTCCTCCCTTACAAATTTTAGAAATTAATTTCAATTTTTTTGAAAATTATTTAGTGTGACAAAAAATATTTTCAAAATTTCTAAAATAGTAGTTATTTTGTGCAAAAAATCAATTTTAAATTTTTGATTTTTTATCAATTTTTATGTAATTATCTTGTTCAAATTAATTTTAAAATTTAAATTATATCCATAATTTCAAAAATTCTAAAACCCTAGATCAAAAACCTAGATTCCTAAACGTGGTCCTCCACATTCAAACCATTTATCCTTGCAATTTTTATAAATTAATTTTAAAATTTTTGAAAATTATTTAGACAGTCACAAGTATTTTAAAAATTTCCATGTTAGTAGTTATTATTTCATTTATTTTCCTAATAGTACTTCTTCATAGTATTTTTGGTGAAAGAAATAAAGTGGCCACTAAGGCACTCCTTCCCTCTCATCCCATAGATAAATTTATTAATTTTTTGGGTAATTATGATAATGACTGGACAAATTTGCAAAATTGCACATTATCTAAAAATGTGTAAAATGATTTTATTTATAAGAAGATAGTTACTATTATTTCAATGATGAATATCATCATGCATATGAAAGTGATAGTGAATAAAAATTAGATGCATCTTCTCCTCTCAAACCTATCTCTTTCATCCCTTCATCTAAAGAAAATACTTTTGATAAATGGGAAAAATACTTCTCACCTCATTCTCCTATGCATAATGCACAAAATGAATAAATTAGTCATGCACTTCTAAGTGAACCTCTAATAGGTGATAACTTGCTTCCATGTGAACCTTATATATATATATATATATATATATATATATATATATATATATATATATATATATATGTATGTATGTATGTGTGTGTGTGTGTGTGTATGTATATATATATATATATATGTATGTATGTATGTATGTATGTATGTATATATATATGTATATATATATATATATACATATTTATATACACACACACACACACACACATATATATATATACATATATACATATATATATATACATATATATATACATATATATATATACATATATATATACATATATATATATATACATATATATATATATATACATATATATATATACATATCTATATTCACACACAGACAGATATATATATATATATATATACATATACATATATATATATATATATATATATATACACACATATATTTATACATACATACATATATATATATATATATATATATATATATATATATATATATATATATATATATATATATATGATGACTTGGTAACAATTTACAATAGTCTTTTTAATCCATATTTGTTTACCTTGCTATATAGTCATTATGTTAATTACTCAATATTCAACTTTGCATAGAACTATTATGATTAGTCAACTATTCTATGGTTGACATTACATGTAATAACAATGGGGAATATGACTTGTCATTTATTTGGTTTAGATAGACTAAGTAAATAAATGTTTAAGTCAAAAGGCATGAAAATATTATTTGAGTTTTATAATGATTATTTTATTGAGTCTTTGGGAAGTCTAGAGATGATTAGGGTTTCTAATCACTCATTGACTCTAGGTTAACCATCATTATTGTGAAAAACATGATGGGGTTTTAGTTTTTGTCTATATGAGAATGGTGGTAGACTATTTATGTTTAAAATATTACTATTATCAATTTTAATAGTGATATAAACCTATAAAATACTTAATGAACTATAAGCTCTTTATTTAGTATTAACCATAATTCAAGGTGTTATAAAATATTATCATTGTGAAACTATAAACATCATTATGTTATAGGATTATTTTCTAAAGCATGTGATTATTGTTTAAACTTAGATTATTAGCTAAAAATTTTAAGTTAAATGCATAGTGTTCATTCATGGATGACTTGGTAACAATTTACAATATTCTTTTTAATCCATATTTGTTTACCTTGCTATATAGTCATTATGTTAATTACTCAATATTCAAATTTGCATAGAATTATTATGATTAGTCAACTATTATATGGTTGAAATTATATGAAATAACAATGGGGAATATTACTTGTCATTTATTTGGTTTAGATAGACTAAGTAAATCAATGTTTAAGTAAAAAGGCATGAAAATATTGTTTGGGTTTTATAATGATTATTTTATTTTGGGAATTTTAGAGATGATTAGGGTTTCTAATCATTAATTGAATCTAGTTTAACCATCATTATTTTGAAAAACATGATGGGATTTTATTTTTTGGCTATAAGAGAATGGTGGTAGACTATATCTTAGTGGAGGTTCTATTGAACTATTTTTTGCATGCATAATTTCTATCAGTTTAGTCTATTGTGAATATAGGAGAAGTTGGTGGTGAGTAAGGGAATGGAAATGAATAAGAGAAAGGAGAAGGAGGACTATCATGAACACATATGAGGACTAGAAGATAGAAAGTGAATAAGAAAAATTTCAATTTAAGGAGGAAGAAGTAAATACAGCTTCCTTGGAATAATAATCATAGGTCAATTTTATACTTAAAATTCTTGTGTGTGAAATGATTGATGGATTTTGAATTATAATGGTTATTGGGTTTTATTTCATTTGTTTGAAATTTTATGGAAATATTATTACATATTGTATGTAGGTCTTTATGGAAGGATTGGCCTCTACAAAACCTGACATCCAACCCAAGGTAACCTAAGGGAATTGGGTAGAGTTATATGAATTGCCATGGTCATTTATGCTATAATTAAGCTCTGTCTTAAACTCCTTTTTAAAATAAAAAACCTTTATTCAATCATGGAATGATTATTCTCTTGATGGGCATATTTGATTTGGATTGAACTAGTTTTGTTGTTAAAGAAGTTTTGCTATATATATATATATATTCATTAAGGTTTTTAATAAGCTAGATTAAAATTTTGGGTTGTTAAGGGCTTGAATATCTTTAAACCTAATTGGATATTTAATATATAAGGGTCATTTTTGGGACATATACATAGATATATGTATAAGTGTATACTCAATTTGAACTGATTATAATATACTTATATATATATATATATATATATATATATATATATATATATATATATATATAGACACACACACACACACACACATAGTTATATACATACTTTTACTCTAAAAATTTAGGGCTTTCAAAGGAAATTGTATGTGTTTAATATAACTAGTTAGGATACATGTATAGATGAAATCTAAGTGTTGGGTTTTAATGGTATTTTCTTACTTAAAATTTTAAATAAAGTAATACATTTTAAATTAAGATCATTGTATTTACATTCAACTCAGTTATAGTTTTCATAACATGCATACTTATATATGGATTTGGAAATAAATTGATTAGATCCATAATAAATAACTTGTGTATGGGTAGGTGAATGATCAAACTATTGTTTGTGCACTCAAACTTATGAAAATATATAGACATAAAGAGGTTAATGTTGATATGGTAGAGTTAAGATTTCAATTGAATTCCTTATATATGAAATACATAAATATTCAGCTATGACTATATCTTATTTTTGCATATTTGGTTTGGTTTATGTATTGAGTAAGATTTTTTCACAATGATAAAAGGACTGGGTATGCATATATATATATATATGCATACCCAGTCCTTTTATCATTGTGAAAAAATCTTACTCAATACATAAACCAAACCAAATATGCAAAAATAAGATATAGTCATAGCTGAATATTTATGTATTTCATATATAAGGAATTCAATTGAAATCTTAACTCTACCATATCAACATTAACCTCTTTATGTATATATATATATATAGACACACACACACACACACACATGAAAGAATTTATGTGGTCAAATCAGAGTTGTTATATCAAAAATAATGAGTTGGCTATAGTCGGCTAAGTGTATGGGGTTGATCATATTCATATAACTTAAACGTTAATTTCAATCAGTTTATTTAAATATTAATGAGTAATTTGATTAAATATGTTTGGTATAAATGGTTTGATTTGTATGAGTGAATCACATGAAACTCTATGTTTTTAATTATACAAGTATATTAAGGTTTATTTGGTTTGTAAAAGGGGTTATGGGGCTATTTTATTAATTATATGTATGTATTACATATACAAAATACTATAAGACATTATATAGTGGATGTATTCTTAGAATATACTATATACAATAAAGTATTTATATGATATTGGAATTGTATTTAGAATGTTATATGTATATATGTATATAAGACACACACACACACACACACACACACACACACACACACACACACACACACACACACACACACACACACACACACACACACACACACACACACACACACACACACACACACACACACACACACACACACACACACATAAATGTATGTATGTATACAACTACATTATGTATAAAATCATTATTATTTTACAATGTGTAAATGGATTCTTGTATATATTCTAATGTTGATTAAAAGCTTTAAAATAAGGTATTTATGAGTTTTAAATACTGAACATATTATGATGTTTTGGACTATCTTTTATTATATATGTGGAATATGAATAGTTAAGTAAGCCTATGTTATAATGATTATTTCAGAGATGAAATAACATTATTAGTTACTTTGTGTTTTGGGTAATTAGTAGTTTTTGATATGATCATTACTCATATGGTATGTTATATTCAAGACTATTTTTGATTTGTTTATTATTTAGTAATAAACTAGATATTATGATTTCAATACATTACATTTGATGGACTAAATGTTTGTACTTATTATTTCAATACTTAGAATAATTTTATCAGCTAAAGGGAAATATTTTGAATGAATCTATCATTTTTATTATTATTATATGTTTTAACTGAATCTTGAATTTGTGACTCTAAATAAGCATTTGATAGATTTCATTGGTTTAATTAGCTCCATCAATGCAATATGAGGTGAATCTAATTGAGTGATGTGTATGAAATTGACATATCCTTGAGATCATTAATTATTTAAAACTTTGGAAAAATTAATATTTATAATTAAAAATTATCATTTCATATGTTGATACAATTCTCATATTTTTGTGATATCATGTTAGAATGAATTTATTTATGATACACACTATATATTAGATATCTACAACATAAGGGTTGTGATTTTTGACTCTAGATTCACACATCATCATTATGTAGCCATCTATGAAGGGAGGGACATACCCTTATTTGGATATAGTAAAGGGGATATATAATCCATTTTTAGTGTGGAAAATCACTCAAATGATGCTTTCCCTCCCAAGTAGAGTACTACACTCTAGACTACACTTGAGATTACAGACTGATACTTGAGTTATGGAGACTCTTGATTCATTGAGACTCATGCTCCATGGATCTTTTTATCATGTATTATTATTTTGAGATATTATTTTATTGCTAAAAAATGCAATATTTATTTATTGTACTTATACAATAGTGGTTGTAATGTTATATTAGTCATAGCTGAATTTTTACCATTTCATTAATGATTAGATACAATATTTATTATTTATTCAACATTGTTCATGATTTTTATATCTACTCATGGTGATCATTAGATAAGTGTATTTGACATAAATCTATTGGTTAAATAAATGAATTTAGCTAGTTAAATATCACTAATTAGATATTTCATGATGAAATCTATATGATGAACATGTGTAATTAATTTTAAAAATTGCTATATTCTGGTAAAACCTAGTGGGATTGTTACATTGTGGTATTAGAGTTGATGTTCAAACTCTAGGTCTTAATGTGTCTGTTAACACAAACTTATTCTCTTGATAAGTATAAATAACAATGGGTTGTGCTAGACTAGAATGTGAGGGTAATTTTAATACTGAACCCCCTTTTGATCTAAATCAATTTTCCACTGAGAAAGATGTAACGTTGGACCAAATCCTCATAACCATGCAAGATAATAGGGATCAAATAGTGTCCATAGAATAGGAAGTGCATAGCCATGAAGAGGAAAATGCTTAAGAGGAACTTGAAGATCATCTTGATGATTAGGAACATCTTCAAGTGTAGAGGCATGATGAAGTGCCACATGATGCGAGAGATCAAGTAGCTATAGATTTAGCATGTGATATGAAAAAGTTACATACACCCAATTTTAATGTAATTATATTGAGAGATAGAGATGAAATGTGGTTGATAGAAATGGTGAAATATTTCAAGATTCAAAATTATTCTAAATTCATGTAAGCAATCGAGGGATCTTATCAAATTGTCAGTGAAGCATCAACATGGTGTGAAAACAATAATCTTGAGATGAACCTCAACTCAACCACCACCACCACTTGGGAATAGTTTGTGTCACTATTTAGGTCATTATGTCTTCCATATCTATACTTAGATCAAATGCTTATATATTTTTAGAATCTTAATCAAGGGGAATTATCAGTGAATGAATATTATGAGAAATTCACTAAGTTTCTTAAGTATATATTTCATTATCAAGAGGATGAGAGGATTATAATTAGGAAATTAATCATGAAATTAAAACCCTAAATTGGTTATGAATTAGATGTGCATAGTCTATCTACCATGGATCAAGTGTTCAAGAAGGTGATCAAGCAGGAATAAAAACTAAAATCTCTTACCCAAGTCAGTGATAAGTTATAAAATAATTTTATAATTTATAAACCAAATTTCAAAAATAATAACTATAAGTAGAGGAGTAAAGACTCCAATGGTAAATTCAATAATTAGAATACCAAGTTTAACAATGGTTTAAGGAACAAGAAAATTGGTAATGGTTTCAAGGGAAACTAATAGTCTAACAAAAAAGGACTAGTTGGAGAATGTTTCATATGTGGAGGTAACCATTTTACTCAATAATTTCCTTAGGATAAGTCACATAACAATGATTATACTTCTCAACAAGGTAAATTCTAGCAATGGATTCATGTAGTTGTGAACAATTTATTAGACTGAGTATCAGGCTTCACCCATAGAACTATTAAGATTTTGTTTGATCATCTAGTTTTTATTTTGATTATCAAAAGAGATATAAAAATTTCATTACTCCTAGAATTATTAGTAAATTATCTATAAAATATGGAGTTATGGTAAATGTATGGTTAGTATAGTATGGGAATGAGTCAAAGGTCAAAGTTGATAAGTGTTAAGCTAAAGTAGAGAATAGATTGCCTAATTTCCCTACAATAGTAGATATTTTTACATCACTATTGGGGTCATATGATGTGATCCTAGGGTTTAATTGGCTTGAAAAGAATAAAACCAAAGTTGACTATTATCTGAAGAAGGTTGAGTGCTAAGATGATTTCAAAAAGCAGACACAACTTCAAGGTGAGAAAAAGGAGTTGAAGCTAAGGTAGATTTATAAAATTTAACTCAAAAAATCTAAAAGGGATGACACGTATTTATCACTAAGATAAATGAGATGGAAGAATTTAGGGAACCATCTATCAAAGATTATCCTTTTCTAAGAAATTTTCATGATATGTTTATAGAATAATTACCAGGATTTCCACCCAAGCATGAGTTTGATTTCTCAATTGATGTCATACTTTGGATAAAAACTAAAGTCTAAGGTACCATATATAATGATAGTAACCAAATTGGTTGAGTTAAGGGCATAAATTCAAGAGTTTTTATTGAAATGAATGGTTTGACCAAGTGTGTCACCATGGGGTACACTAATTGTCTTCATCAAGAAGGATAAAACTCTTTGCCTATGTATAGATTATAGGATGTTGAATAAATAAATGATCAAGAATTTATATCCATTGCCATTCATTGATGATATATTTAATAAACTACAAGGAGAAAAAATATTTTATAATATTTATCTTAGAGCAAGGTATCATCAGTTAAGCATCTGTGAAGAGGATATTTTGAAAACAACAATCATAATTTGATATGGACTCTAAAAGTTCACTATGTTACCATTTGGACTGACAAATTATTTAGTAACATTTATGAATCTTATGAATAGTGTGTTCATAGATTATCTAGATAATTCTATTTTATTTTTTCTATATGGAATCCTTATTTATTGTAAGGATGAAGAAGAGCACCTATAACATAGAGAACTAGGTTTTAAAAATTTGTGAAAGTATAGGTTGTATGGAAACTATTTAAATACACATTTTTCAAAAAAAAAGTGTAGTATTTGGGACATATTATCTTCGTAGATGGTAGTTCAATGGTTCTAATAAATATAAGATCCTTAATGGAGTGGATAAAACCAAATAACATGCATGAGGTAAGTAGTTTCATAGAATTAACAGGATATTATATAAATTTCATTCCAAATTTATCAAAGATAGCTAATCCAATTACCTCTCTTTAATGGAATAATCATAGTTTCATCTAGTTAGATAAGTGTGATGTAGTCTTTTAGGAATTAAAAATGAGGCTTACTTTAGCACCAATGCTAAGATTTCCTAATCCTAATGGCCAATTCTCAGTGATCATTGATGCATCTCAAGATGGAATTCAAGGAGTTTTTATGTAGGATGGCTCAATGATATCATATGATTTCATAAAATTGAAGCCATATGAGGTGAATTATGCCCTTCATGATCTAGAACTTGTGAAAATTGTGCATGATTTAATAAGTTTAGAGGCATTATCTTTTGGGGAAACTATTTGAACTCAAGACTAATAACTTGGGACTCAAGTACATCTTCACCCAACTGAACTTGAATGTTCATCAAAGATGATGGTTAGATTTATTATCTAATTATGATTTTGATATTAACTATATAAAAGGAAAGGAGGATAGAGTAGTTAATGCTCAAAGCTGTAGGAGGTGCATAATATTTATGGCTACTATCAGGAGTACTTTATGAGATCAAGTAATCAAATTCTCACTAAGAGATGAATTCTATGAACATGTTAGGAAAACATTGTTTGAGAATGCTTAGACTCCTAGGTATAAGGGATTCAAGATAGAGAGTGGTGGTCTTTTATGGTACAATAGTAGGATGTACATGCCCGATAGAGAGAATATAAGGATCATAGTGATAAAATAATTTCATAATTATCCATATTTAGGACATCCAAGAATAACCAAGCTCATGGATGACCTCAAACCATTCTATTTTTGGAAAGGAATCAAGAAATATGTAATATATTTTATGTATCATTATATAAAATGTCAATGTGTGAAAGCTGGATAAGATGAATTACTATATCCAAATGATATACCAAAATAGAAGTGGTATGTGATTACTATGGACTTATTTCAAGGGTTGTATTTATCATAAAACTAACATGATATGATCTTGGTTATAGTTGACAAACTAACCAAGGTATCCCACTTCATACTAGACAACTTGATAGATGATGCACCTATGATTGAGAAGAGATTAATAAAAGAAGTGCATTGATTGCATGACTTTCCATAGAAGATAATTTTAGATCAATATCTAAGGATGACTTCTATGTTTTGGTTGAATCTGAATCTAGCTTTAGGTATGTAATTGAATTTTAGCACTACTTATCACCTATAAAATGATGGATAAATAGAGAAAGTTAACCACGTTTTAGAGTATCTCCTTCATATGTATTACATGGATTAGAAATACAAGTGGGAGGAGTACATTCCATTGTTTGAGTTTTCTTAAAATAATTCAGACCAATAAGAATTTAAGATAACTCCATTTTAGGCATTGTATGAAAGGAGTTGTAAAACACCAATCAATTGGGATAGGTTAGAAGATAGAGTAGTCTTTATACCTAAGATGATTTTATAAATGGAATAGCAAGTCATGACAATCAAACAAAGGTTGTCCAAGGCAAATGATATATAGAAAAGTAATGTTGATCTAAAGAGAATAGCTAGGCAATTTTTTGTAGGTGATAATGTGTTTCTATAGGTTAAGCCTTAAAAAATCTCATTTAAATTTGGGAAGTCATTAAAAATTCATTGAGATATGTGGAACCCTTTAAGGTTTTGAAATTTATTAATCCTATAGCATTTAGGATTGAATTTCCACTAGGTATAACTCTTTTTCATAATGTCTTCTATGTGTCTTATCTTTAAAAGTATGTTGCTAATCCTTCACATGTATTGGATTGGAATGATTTGTATGTTTTGGATCCCAAGGTGTTCATGATAGAAATAATAAGAATAATTGACACTCACAAACTTAGTTTGTATAATAAAGAAGTGTTATAGTGTAAGGTCTAGTGAGACCAATATTTTGAAGATAGTGCCACTTAGGGGGACTATGATGAGTTTTATAGGATATTTACACATTTGTTTACTTGATTTGTTGCTTCATATTATATTATTTTCTATTGAATAATTTTTTAAATTCAGAATTTATGTTTGAATAAATGTTATTGGGATAATGATCAGTTTTAGGGGGAAGGATGCCACATCTTGATTTATCTATAAGATGAATAACTTATTTGATACATGGATTATTATGGTTGTTAGTTGACTAACCAATGTTTGAATAATATTTATATCATATGTTTATTATGGGATAGTTATATGTTACTTAATTTACATGATTGGTTTACTATGAGTTAGTTGTACTTTTTATTCTATACATTATGATCATTTTGTTTATTATACAACATTATTTTATGGATATATTATGTTTCAAGCTAACTACTTCTATTGTTGTGAGGTGGATGTAGGACATATCCATCCTTTAGAGTGTGATGGATGGAGAGCATCATAAAAGAGGGTGGTTTAAATGGAGACAATGTGGGATGACAAAGAGCGAATCCAAAAACCCATGCACACACCATAGTAGGATTTCATATTTTGTAATTAATAATTGAGTAAATATTTTTAGTATGATTTGTTTTATGTATGGATGTCTGTTGTGATGTTTTGTGTTCTTACATCATTTTATGTGATTATGTGATTTCACTAATTTATTTACTATTGAAGTTATTAGTAAGTTGTTTTGATAGATTTATACCTAACTAGTTTAATGTAATTTACTACAGTATTATTCATAATTAAATATTTGTTTAATAATGTATATTTGGATTCTTTGTTTATAAATAATCCATGTATGTTTCTTACTTAATTGAGTTAGATTCTTACTTAATTGAGTTAGATTTTTAGTGACTATTTACATTTAAAATATTACTATTATCAATTTTCATAGTGATATAAACCTATAAAAGGTTTAATGAATTATAAGCTCTTTGTTTAGTATTAACTATAATTCAAGGTGTTATAAAATATTATCATTATGAAAATATAAATGTCATTATGTTTTTAGATTATTTTTTAAAGCCCATGGCTATTATTTAAACCTATAGGGTTAGCTAAAAGTTTAAAGTCAAATTCGTAGTGTGTATTTATGCATGACTTGGTAACAATTATCAAGAGTCTTTTTAATCCATATTTGTTTGCTATACTATATATTCATTATGTTAATTATTCAATATTTGACTTTGCATGGAAAGATTATGATTAGTTGACTAGTCGATGGTTGGCATTACATGAAATAATAATGGGGAATATGACTTGTCATTTATTTGGTTTGGATAGACTAAGTAATTTGATGTTTAATTCAAAAGGCATGCAAATATTATTTAGGTTTTATAATGATAATTTTATTGAGTCTTTGGGAAGTTTTGAGATGATTAGGGTTTCTAATCACTCATTGACTCTAGGTTAATTGTCATTATTTTGAATATCATGATGGGATTTTGGTTATTGGTTGCATGACAATAGTGGAAGACTATATATTAGGGGAGGTTATATTAAGTTATTTTTGCATACATAATTTCAATAACTTTAGTCTATCATGAATAGAGGAGAAGGTGGTGGTGAGTCAGGTAATGGAAATGAATAAAATGAAGGAAAAAGAGGACTATGAGGCACATATATGAGGAATAATAGATAGAAAGACAAGAAGAAAAAGTTTGAGTTAAGAAGTAAATATGGTTTCCTTAACATAATAATAAGCATAGGTTATTTTTGTACTTAAAATTCCTATGTGCATAATGATTGATGGGTTTTGAATTAAAATGGTTACTAGTTTTTCTTTCATTTGTTTGAAATGTTATGGAAATATTATAATGGGATGTATGTAGGGCTTTATGGAAGGATCAAAATTCACATAAACCTACATCCAACCTAGGGTAATCTAAGGTAATTAGGTAAAGCTATAGGAATTATTTGTCAAAATTGGCCTACATATGAAACTTTTGCCTAGATATGGTATTCAAATCATTCAAAGACATGAAGAAGGTTTGCATAAAGTCTTAATTGCTTATCAGAGCCTTGATGGGTCAAATGAGGACTAGTATGGCCTAAGTAATCTCCATTTATAGCCATAGTTTTAAAGCTTAGATGACTATCACAAGCCTAGAGGAACCAGACTATCTTAACACATCATGTAGGAATGAACTAACTATTTTGGCTGTGAATTTCATAAGTGTGATTGGGAAGTCAAATAAGGTTGAATAATTTAAATAAAATGGTGTATTTTGTGCCAAGGTCATCCCCTATAAAGTTTGGTGTCTTGATGTCTTTTCTATCTCAAGATATAAGGCTTCAAAAATAATTTGGTAGTGTGGAATGTGCCAGGGGATGTCAAATTAAAGCCATGAAAATTATCTATTTAATTTCAAAATCTTCAAAGGATCCTAAAATTGAATACAAGGCTACCAAGTATCAAAATCTTGCATGATTAGATCAAGAATCAATGACACACATGTGATCAATCGAGTCAATGGGTCAACATAGATCAATAATGTGTGTTCAATTGTGTAAATGAATATTGATGATGAACATGAGGTAAACAAGTCATCAGTTCCTAAGATTGAATGTGATGTTACCAAGTGTTATGATCATGGTGAATTAGTGGATCAATGACATGCATTCAATCATATAGATCAAAGATTGATGGCATGTATTTAACCATCCCAAGGAGATTGATGGAGCAAATTTGATCAATTTCTAAGGGGCATGAGATTAGGACACCTATCCAAATTTATAGTGTTCATTTTTTAAATATGATAAAAAGTGTAGAAAGAAGATGCCACATAAATAGACACATCATATCAAAATATTTGATGGACCCAAGTAGTCTAATGCTAAATCCAAGGTCAAAAGTGATTTAGGTTGAGCTAGAGTAAATATTTCAAATCTAATGCCACCATTAAATCTCAATAATCCACCTTGATAAACTTAAACTTCTAGTCCATTAAAATGCCAACATATCTTCAAACACAAAGAATCGGTGGTATGATTGCACAAAGAAGTTTTGTGTCTTGTTCATGATTATGAGACTAAATAACTTGATGGATCTTCATTGACATTAAAACTATAGGAAAACTAATAAAAGAGATTGGTTTTCATCTATATTAGACCTATGTTGAGTGTTTGAATTAAGGGTAAAGTTGTGATTATGAAAGTAGTGTCTTATCTTTTGACATAGTCATATCATCCACTTTCAATAGGCAAATGCATTCACTTAAAATAGACATAGTCATCACTCAATTAGGTCCATGGATATGAGGAATTAATCTTTATAATGTACGTAAGTGGAGAATGGCATATAAATCCAAGAGAGAGATCTAGTGGATAGAGAGTGTAGGTGGAGAATTAAATGAATTTTTAGAGTCTTTGGAGGCCCTTCCTTCTTAGTAGATCATGACTCATCATACTCAACAATAAAGTTTTGTCTTCTAGTATGTTACTCAACTAATGAGGGAGCTTTAAGGCTATTTAGAGCTAATGAAGGTTAATTTATTGAGGAAGGATTAGTCCTAATTGATCCAAATATGGTTGAGAATTCATAAAAAGTGGTTGCATCTCATTTATTAAATTATCTTTGCTTGCTTCTCTCCTCTCTCTTCCCTTTTATTTGATATCTCCCATTTTCTTCTCCATTTAACATGACTCTCTAAATTTTGAGAAGATACTCTCTCTCATTATTTTTAGAGGCTAGGAGACCCAAATTTAAAAAGGAAAAACATTGTCAAAATTTGTATGAAGGACCTCTTGAATCAATAAAGATAATTTTTACCTATCTCTTAATTTTGAATTGTGTTTATTAAGCTTGTGCATGATGGCATTATGAATAAGTTTTCTTCCATGCCAATTGTCCTTATTTCTTACCCATTTTTATATGTTTTTGAGTTATTTAAAGGTATGAAATTCTACTCTTTCTACCATTAATGGATGCTTGGTGTGAATCTTATAACTCCTCTTTGCTCTATTCATTATTTGGTGAGCCTAGTTAATGAAACACTTATGCAAATTATCTAGTTTGTGAGATTGTGTGAGAAAGGATTGTCTTATGATGAATTAGTGTTTATTTAATTCTTATATGAGCTCTCATTTAATTATTTGCATCACTTTTTTTTATCTCTATTAGTAACCTTATACCTCCTCTCTATCCCTTTTCTAAGAAGAAGTAGTTGTTTATGTGATATACTAAGAAGAAGTCAACCTTGTCCAAAGGTTCAAACCCACAATGGGATACCCATAGTATGGGGTTATTCCCATTTTATGTATTAATTGGAGAAAGTCTGAAGAACCCTCTCCAATGGTGTAAACTAATGCCTCAATATTTTATAACATGCTCTATGGGATAATTATGAAATAATATTGGTCAAGTTTGATATTGGTTTGATCAATTTATAGTGGTTATAACTTTCATCATTTAGTATCTAGAAAATCCAAATAGCACTCAACAAACTGGTGGTAGAGTATTAGTTATTTTTCATGATAAAATTGACTACAAGATTAGCTTCTAGAGGTATTCCTTATGAATTTATTGAATTTACTTTAAACTCAATAAAAAGGTTAAGGTTTTTTAATACTCATCCATACAAGATAAACTTTCCTCCTAAACCAATTTATAAATCTAACTCTACAAGAAGATCTTTGTTGGGTCCTTTCACTATCATGGCAAACCCTAGAGATTTCCCTTTTATGGCTTTCAATGGTTAGAGTCCTTTAGACCTAAAAAATTATGGTCTCATTCTATTATTATCTCTTAAAAGTGTTCTTTGATTATTGGGAGACCAATATACAACCCCTTATAAGTACCTTAGAGATATAGCCAACTTCTATAATATTCATGATATTACTAAAGATAATGTGGCTAATAGGTTATTGGCCATCTCATTCAAAGTTAAGTCCTTGGATTGGTATATAAAACTTACTAATAACTCCATCACATCATGGGCTTGGTTAGGTGATGCCTTGTGTAAAATATTTGAAGCCAAATTTGACCACTTGTCTCTTGCTAAATAGTTAACTACAATTAAGAGGGATCCTCATGAGGTTATTTAAGATTTTAATACCAAGTTTTAGAAGACTTGGGATAGGATTACAATCTCTATCAGGCCTACTCCTAACTATTCTTTCGTTTACTATCTAAAATCCCTTAATAGTGATATTTCAGTAATGATTCAATCTATGGGAGGAAACACACTATCAAATGCTTATGAGGTGGTAATTAGAGCAGAGAATTATATAATACAAGATATAAAGCCTACAACTATTCCACCGATGCCTTTTTTTACTGAGATTCAAACACCTCCTATCATGATTCCTCCCCTTGCTACCAATCTTAATATTTCAACACTTGTTACCATACCTACACCAAAGTAGGAAGAGGATTCAACTAGTCAATCTAGTGATTCCCAAGATTACAAGAAATTTAAAGAACTTAAGAGTATGTTTCAATACTTTGGTAATGAATTTGTGAATGTGAAGAGGTAGAAAGATCCATTTTAATATACTGTATCAATCTCCATATTAGCCTCAACATTAGTCTTATGAAGAAAATAGGCCACCTTATAAGGGAAATTTCTAAGGATAAAGCCAAGGAAAAGGGAAACCTAACTATGTTAGGTTAAATAATTATAATATAAATTTTGAAAGCACATCTAATACTTTGGCCCCTACTCAAAATAACATTTCTTAATAAAATGAGTGTACCATGCCTTATAATCAGTCATTTGGTTAGTCTATTATCCCAAACACTAAGTTCAATAAGGATTTCAATGATCAATGGCATTGGGGTGATAGCTATAGATATAATCAAGCTCTTATGGATAAAACATTAAACCAAAAGATACTTAATAAGGCTAAGGACCTAAGGAAGGACCAAACCAATTGGGTGCTATAATGTTTAATTATGAGCAAGAAGAATGTTATGCACTAAATCAATAGGCTAGTTCTAGCCAAACATACATTCTAGTGGAAACTAATATAAGGTTAAAAAGAAGGATCATGGATGGTAGTCAAGAAGTAGTCAAATATCATCTTACTATTACTCCATTACTATCAAATCTAAATGAACCTAATTCTACTCTAAAGGTTCCAATAGGTCTAAAGAATTAGAATTAAGGGAATGCATTCATAGTCCAAAAATCACAAGTTCAAAGTACAGTTGTGGCTCCCAAAGCACAATAAAAATTTGGTAGTTTACCCATTAATATTGTTGAATAAATGAAAAAAATTAATGTGAGTGTGCCAATGTGGGATGTGTTCTCCATGCCTAGTTAGGTGAATATCCTTCAAGAAGGTTTTTCAAAGATCAATGTTTATGAGAATCCACCAAGCAAAGAAAATGTAGTTCTCACTAATGTAACCAAAGGATCTAATGAAGGAAAATCAAATAAGGTGATAAAAACTTCCCTTTTCTATATTTATATAATAATTTGTGAATCCTTAGTACATAACTACTTGGTAGATAGTGGAGTAAGTACTACAGTGATGCCAAAGTCAATAGTTGAGCGACTTGGTTTGAAGTATGAACCATAATCTAAGGGATTTTTTTATATTGATGGATCTTCCACTAAACTATCTAGTATTATCAAAGGTTTAAAAATGACCCTGAATGCTTGTCCCAGTGTTTTAGTGGCTCAAGATGTTTTGTTTCTAGATGTGCCTCCTTTTGCTCTATACATGTCTAGGTACTTCACAACAAAAATTAGGGTTTATCTAGCAATAGATTATTCCTACATGTATTTTAGGATGAGGTATGGGACCAAGGTATCCATCAAGGCCATGTATATTATACGATTTCACATAGAGCCTTATGGAATAGATAGCCTAAACATCAATTATACCATTCTTGATGAAGATGCATACCTAATCAGTCAAAAACTAAACACTCATCCTGAGGAGATACCTGATATGTTCTTGGATGAGTTATGGAATAAAAATTGGTTAATTTACCCTTTGGAAGGTGTTAAGGAAAGATACATGGGTGTTTATTTCTTATATGAAGAGTATGAGTCCATTCCATCCCTCACTAGGCCACATGAAGATACTAGTGGTTTATGGAAATTGTTGTTTGATAGCTCAAGGAGAAAACATAGGGTAGGTGTAGGTGTAATACTAGTATCTCCCTTCAATGATAAGTATTTATCTTCTTATAGGTTCTAATTCATCTTCTCTTATAATACAACTAAGTATGAGGGTCTTCTCCATGGCCTTTAGTGGGATAGTAAGAGAGGAATCAAGCAGTTATGAGTATATGGGGATAGTGAACTAATAGTGCATTAGGTCAAAGGCTAAAATATCACAAAGAATCCCTTGATGAAATTTTACAAACATAGAGTGTGGGATATACATGAGCACTTTGAGGCCTTCAACATCTAAATAGTGCTAAGGATCCAAAACTAGCATGTTGATAGGTTAGTAGCCATGGGAGCTTAATTTGACATCCCAAGCAAGTTGAAGAAGTCCAAAATATAGCCACATATTAAAGTGGTGGTGAGACCATCAGTGTTAGACAATGAAGCTCATTGGTAGGCCTTTGACAATGACAAGTATATTTCTTATTTCTTTTATCAAGAAGTAAAGTTTTCTTCAATAAACTAAGGTAAATCCAACATCAATATGAGGATAAAATTATTTAGAAAAGATCTAAAAAACTTCCTAAAGGGCTATTCACCTTGGAATACTTTTTCCATGAGGGAGATCATATGAGAAAAGATAAGGTAGTGATGTCAACTAATGAGGAGAACTACGAAAGTGTCATTATCCTTAAAGATAAGATCATGAAGCTTGTAAAGGTAAGAACTAAGGCTAAAAGGCATGCTTTTGTTAAACTTTGTAAATACTATTTATACATCTTTACTTGGGAGTATAATTATCTAAGAGGATTTAATCCCAATCTAGCCCATAAAACTATAGAATTAGAGGCTAATGTTAAGATTGTAGGGTATAATAAAAGGCCCATTAACCAAAAAAATTAAGAAATTATGAGGAAATAATTGACTAAACTGATTAAATCCAATATCATCTTTCTCATCAAGAAAGCCTCATGGGTAGCCAACCTGGTACCTATGAGGAAGAAGAATGAGGAGATCTGATTGTGTGTTGACTTCAAAGACTTAAACAGGGTCTCTTTGAAATATAATTAACCCTTACCACCATGAGTTAACTCTTTCAAATAGTTGTTGGTTCATAATGCCTCTACTTTTTGGATGGGTATTTAGGATACAACTAGGTGCTGGTAAGAGAATAAGACCAATACAAGATTATCTTCACCACAAAGTGGAGCACATATGATTATAAAAAGTTGCCTTTTGGATTTTCAAATTATAGGGAAATTTTTCAAAGAGCCATGGGCATAGACTTCAAAGGATCTCTAAACTAGATGGTGCTTGTCTAATTAGATGACATAACAATTTTCTCCAAAAAGGCTAGAGAGCACATGGATCACCTAAGATTGATCTTTAAAAGATGTAGAGAATATGGGATATCATTAAATCCTAATAAATGTGTGCTTTTTGTCCATGAAAACAAACTCTTGGGATATATTATGTCAAATTAGGGATTAGCCATTGATCCTGATAGAATAAGTGCCATCTTGGCATTATCCTTACCCAAGCACAAGAAGGGACGCCATAGTTTCCTTAGGAAAATAAACTTTGTGAGAAGGTTTATACATCATTTTTCCAACTTGGTCAAACCCATCACTACCATTTTGAAGAAGAACCAAGTTTTCACTTGGTCAAATTAAGGCAAAGCAACATTTGAGTCTATCAAGTAAGCCATTGCTTAGGCACCTTCAGTCGTGAACCTTGACTTCTCAAAGGATTTCATATTTTGTACCTTTACCAATGTTGATAATTTATTAGATATGATTATGTAGAATAATGGTGAAGAACTTGAGCATCTAGTTGATTTTTTCATTCAAGGGCTTGAAGGATATGAAGTAATGTATACTTTTGTACAAAAATAAGTCCTTTTAGCATTAAGACACCTTAAAAGTTTTAGACCAATGCTCTCCAATATCAAAATCTATCTTATGGTATCTCATCCTAGAGTGAGGGACTTACTTATTAACAAAGTTTTAAATGAGAAGAGGGTTGATTGGATTACCAAGGTCATGGAGTATGACATGGAAATCAAGGTCACTAAATTAGAGAGGGTCAAAGCATTATGTGAGACTATGGATGATGACTTTAATGAAGATAAAGAGGTTGTGTTGGTGATGCAAGATAACTCACAAACAAATGCACCTCCACCTCACACTAGATGGCTTGAGGATATGACACATTTTTTGATAGCAGGTGAGTGCCCACAAGGTATGGATAGAGCAAATATAAGGTATTTTAGAATTTAGTCCCTACCTTATGCATTGGTTAATGGGGGTTTATTAAAAAAGGACCTTAATGGATTACTTCTAAGGTGCATAGATGATAACCAAGTGAAAAACCTCTTAGAAAAATTTCATGATGGGCTTATAGGAGGCCATATTCCTCCCAAGACTATAGTAGAAAAAGTGATGAGAGATAGTTATTATTAGCCTAACCTTTTCAAGGATGCCTATGCATGGCTGAGAAAATGTCAAAAATGTGCTCTATTTTTAGGAAATCAAATATTGTAATACCTTCATGTCAACCCAATATAGGTGTAACAAACCTTCATGTAGTGGGGTTTGGACTTCATATGAATGATCAATCCACCTTCCAGTGGATGACACAAATGGGTACTCAGTATTACTGACTACTTCACTAGGTGGGTGGAAGTAATTGACCTGAAAGAAGATAATGAATAGTAGTGTTGGATTTCTATGATAGCATAATGACTAGGTTTAGTGTATTAGTAATAGTAATTTTAGATATTGCCTTATAATTTGTTGGCATGAAGATAAGTGAGTGGGCACTTTAGTTGGGTATGTACCTTAGTACATCCTTGAATTACTACCCCAAAGGTAATGGCCTGGTAGAGTCAATGAATACAAAATTAATAAGTATTATCAAGAGGACTATGGAAGAGAATCAGAGGGTATGAAAAATAAAATTAAATATAACCCTATGGTCTAATAGAATGACTCCCAAAGTTGTCATTAGCAATTAACCATATGTCCTTATATATGGGAGGGAAGCCAAATTACCCATATCTCTTGAGTTTCCTACTTTGGATTTAACCCATTAGCTTGAGTTGATGGAGAGTGAGCCTATGAGCATGAGGATGGAAGAGTTTATGTAAATTGAATAAACAAGAGACCTTGTAATAAAGACACTATAGTCACATCAAGCTCAAGTCAAGAAATCCTTTAACAAGGAAGACATAGAAAATGACTTCAAAAAAGGGGATATAGTCCTCAAATGGGATTCAAATAAGGCCAAACCAGGGAACCATACCAAGTTTGATAGCTTATGTATTAACCCCTACTTGATCCATGAATGCAAACAACATAATGCTTTTTAGCTTGCACAGTTGAATGGATAAGTATTACCCATCCCAGTCAATGGCATCCATTTAAATCCATACTATTAGAAGAGTTTGAAGCCATTATATATATATATATATATATATATATATATATTAGAATATATTTTTATGTTTTCCTCTAAGTGCCTTTTCCACTTTATTTTTAGTTTTGTGTTTCACTTTACCTAAGAGCCTTGGGCATAGTGTTGTTTTTGTTTCTTATTATCCTTGTTGCTTCAAGAGGAGGTTTTTAGAAAGAGAAAACATTATATCATTTTCATAATCAATAGTTAGGAAAGACTTGTGACCCCATATGTGCAATGGATCAGACAAAGCAACTTATATATTACATAGAAGGCATACAATCCCAGGAAGTTACTAGAAATATTGGCTAAAATTAGCCTACATATGAAAATTTTCTCTAGATGTGGTATTCAAAACATTCGAGGGCATGAAGGAGGTTTGTACAAAGTCTTAGTTATTCATCATAGCCTTAATGGGTTAAATAAGGGCTAGTATGGCTTGATAAATATCCATATGCAACCATATTTTTGAACCTTTGACTATCAAAAGCCTAGAGGAACTAGACTATCTTAGCATGTTACGTAGGAATGAAAATATTAATTTGGTTGTGAGTTTCATAAGTGTGATTGGGTAGTCAATCAAGGTTTAAGAATTGCATGAAAATGATGTATTTTATGCCAAGGCCATCCCGTACAAAGTTCAGTGTCTTGATGTGTTTTCTATCTCAAGATATAAGGCTTTAAAATGATCTAGCAATGTGGGACATGATGAGGGACATAAAATTAAAGACTTGAGGAATATCCATTTGAATTCAAAATCTTCAAAGGATCCTAAGATTTAATGAAGGGATTCCAAATGTCAAAATCTCATGTGATCATATCAAGAATAGATGGCACATAGGTGATCAATCAACTCAATGGGTCAAGATAGATCAATGATGCATGTTCAATCATGTAAATGAATATCAATAGTGAGCATGAGTTAAAAAAGTTAGTGGATACTAAGATTGAATGATATGGTGCCAAGTGTCATAATCATGGTGAACTACCAGATCAATGATATGCTTTTGATCATATAGATCAAATATTGATGGAACACATTCAACCATCATAAGGAGATTGATAGATCAAATTTGATCAATTTCTAAGGGGAATGAGATAAGGACGTGTCTAAATTTTTAGTAGTCATATTTTTAAATATGATATAAATCATGGAAAGAAGATGACACATAGGTAGACATGTTGGATCAAATATTTGGTGGACCTAGGCAAACTAATGCTAAATCTAAAGTCAAATATGATTTTGGTTGATCCAAAGAAAATATTTCAAATCTGATGCTACCATTAAATCTAAATCATTCACCTTGATAAAATTACACCTAGAGTATCTTAAAAGGGTATCATATCTTCAAGCTTGATGAGTTGGTAGTACGATGCCACAAAGAAGTTTTGTGTCTTACTCATGATCATGAGACTAAATAGCCTGATGGATATTCATTAGCATTATGACTATATGAAAACTAATAAATGGGATTGGTTTTCATCTATAGTAGACATATGTTCATGGTTTGAAGTAGGGGTAGAGTTGTGATTATGAAATGAGTGTCTTATCTTTCTACATAGTCATATCATCCACTTTCAATAGGTACATGTAGTCACCTAGAAAAGACATAGTCATGGCTTAGTCAGGTCCATGGATATGAAGATTTTGTCTTTATAATGAAGGCAAGTTGAGGATGGTGTATAAATATAAGAGAGAGATATGGTGGTTGGAGAGTGAAAGTGGAGCATTAATTTTTTTGAGTCTCTGGAGGCCCTTCCTTCTTAGTAGATCATGACTCATCATCCTCAACAACAAATTTTTGTCTTCTAGTATCTTTCTTAGCCAATGATGGAACTTAAATACTATTTGGATATGGTAAAGGTTAATTTATTGAGTAAGGATTAGTCCTAATTGATCTAAATATAGTTGAAAATTCATAAAAAGTGGTTACAACTCATTTATTAAATTATATCTGCTCACTTCTCTCCTCTCTCTCTTCCCTTTTCTCCTATATCTCCCATTTTCTTCCCCATTGAAAAGGAATTTAAATTTTGAGAAGATAATCTCTCTTATTATTTTAGAGGTTACGAGACCCATTTTTGAAAAGGCAAAACCCTATCAAAATTTTTATGAAGGACCTCTTGAAGTAATAAAGATAATTTTTACCTATATATTACTTTTAAATTGTGTTTAGCAAGCTTGTACATAATGGCATTATGAAGAAGTGTTCTTACATACCCATTGTCTTTCTTTATTGCCCATTTTTAGGTGTTTTCAAGTTATTTTCAGGTCTAAACTTGTGCTCTTTATTCCATTAATGGACACTTGGTGTGAATCTTAGAATTCCTCTTTGCTCCATTCATTGTGTGGTGAGCCTATTTTATGAAACACTTATTCAAATTAGCTAGTTTGTGATATAACGTGAGCAAGGATTATCTTATCCTGAATTAGTGTTTATTTCATACATATTTCAGTTCTCATTTAATTTGGTGCATCACCATTTTATCTCTCTTAGTAAACCTATACCCCTTCCCTATCCCTTTTCCATGTAGAAGTAGTAGTTTAGGTGATCTACCAAGAGAAATCCAACCTTCTCAAGAGGTTCAACCCCACAATAGGATATCCACAACCTAGGGTTATTACCATTTTATGGATTAGTTGGAGAGAGTCTTAAGAACCCTCTCCAAGTGTGTAAACTAATGCCTCAATAGGAATTACCATGTTTATTTAGGATATAATTAAGCTTTGTCTTAAACTACTTTTTCAATTCGAAAAACCTCTATTCAATCATGGAATGATTATTCTCTTGTTGGGCATATTTTATTTGGATTGAACTAGTTTTATTCTTGAACCAATTTTGATATATATTCATTAAGATATTTAATAAATAAGATTGAAATTTTTAGGTTGTTGAGGGCTTGAATATGTATAAACCTAATTGGATTTTGAATATAGAAGAGTCCTTTTTATAAAATGGACCATGGGATATATATATATGATATATGTATAAGTATATATTTAATTTTAACTGATGATAAGTATAGTTATATACATAATTTTACTCTAAAAATTTAGGGCTTTCAAAGGAAACCGTGTGTTAAATATAATCAGTTAGGATACTTGTATAGATGAACTTGAAGTGTTGGGTTCAAATGCTATTCTATTGCTTCAAATTTCAAATGAATTAATACATTTTAAATTAATATCATTGTATTTAAATTTGACTCTATTATATATTATATAACAATCATACTTATATATGGATTTGGAAATAAATCAACTAGATCCATAATAAATCACTTGGGTATGGGTAGGTGAATGAGAAAATTATTGTATGTGCACTCTATCTTATGTAAAGATATATACATGAAGAGGTTAATGTTGATATTCTAGATTTAATATTTTAATTGAATTCATTATATATGAATTATGCCAATGTTTAACTATGATTGTGTATTGTTATTGCATATTCAGTTTAGTTTATGTATTGAGTAAGAGTCTTTCATAGTTGATAAAAGGGCTGGGTATATATATATATATATATATATATATGGATACAACTGTATTATGTATGAAAGCATTATTATCATAACACTATGTAATGGATGTTTTCATATATTCTAATGTTTATTAAAAGCATTAAAATAAGGTATTTATGAGTTTTAAATACTGAAAATATTATGATGTTTTGGATTAGATTTTCTTATATATGTGGAATATGAACAATTAAATAAGTTTGTGTTATAATGATTATTTTGAGAATGAAATTACATTATTAGTTACTTTGTGATATGGGTAACTAGAAATTTTTTGTATGATCATTACCTAGATGTTATGTTATATTTAAGACTATTTTTATCTGATTATTATTTAGTAATAAACTAGATATTTTGAATTTAGTACATTACATTTGATAGACTAAATGTGTGTACTTAATATTCAATACTTAACATAATTTTATCATCTAAAGGGAAATATGTTGATTGAGTCTATTAGTTTTTATATTATAATATATTTTAACTAAATCTCACATTCATAACTCTTAATAAGTATTGGATAGATTCCACTAGCACAATTAGTGCCATCAATGTAAGATGAGGTTTAATTTGATTGAGTGGTGTGTATGAAATTGATAGATCCTTGAAATCATTAATTATTGAAAACTTTATCTAATGTAATGTTTATATGTTGATATAGTTTTCATATTTGTGAGATATCATGTTATTATGAATTTATTTATGATACACATTATTTGTTAGATATTTACGACACACGAGTTCAAGTTTATCACTCTAGATTCCTGCACCATCATTATCTACCCATCTATGAAGGGAGGGTCATCCCATTGTTGGGAGATAGTGTGGGTGATATGTGGTTCATGGTTGGTGTCAAAAATTATTTGGATGATGCTCTCCCTCCCAACTAGAGGACTACACTTGAGATTATATACTAATACTTGAGTTGTGAATACTCGAGTCATTGAGACTCATGCTTCGTGGAGCTTTGTATCTTGTATTAATATGTAGAGATATTTTTTTATTGCTAAAAAGTGTAATATTTATTCATCGTACTTCCATATCAGTGGTTGTAGTATTGTATTAACCATGGCTGAATTTGTACTATTTCATTAATGATTAGATGCAATATTTATTATTTATTCATGATTTTTATATTTGTTTATGGTGATCCTTAGCTAAGTGCATTAGCTATAAAATTATTGGTTAACTAAATGAATGCAGTTAGTTAAATATCACTAATTATATTTACCATGATAAATTTTGTAAGATGAATATATGTAATTGATTTTTAAAAAATACTATATTTTGGTAAACCCGTATGGGGTTGTTACATTTTTAATATGGTTTACAAGTATTGTTAACTTGTAAGACCTAAGATTCATATTTAAAATGAATCAAACTTATGAAATTTATTAAATTGGGTGGTAACCAAGTCTAAATGTGAATAATTATAGGTGTAGTGGTTCACATGTATTGTTGAATTTACTTTTTGTTAGACCTTGATTTCATGTTCATAATTAATCCATCTTATGAAATTTTTTAGAGTGGGTGCTCACCAATTATGAACAATAACACTGAACACTTATTAAAAGTTCATTATTTGAAATTAATTTAATTTATTATTTTGAATATGTATATTAGTCCCTTATCCCATGTTAAAGTGGGTATGTATGGAACCTTATTTCACATCTAGAAAATTAAATAAGACTTTGATAGGGGTTCATTATCTTACATATTATAAAATATACTAGTTACATGAATTTTATCAATAAGGATAAGGATAAATTTTAGATTATTCATATGACACTAGACCTAATTCTAGATTGCATGAGTTTTGATTGAAAAAAATAAAAGAAAAGGGTATGATTGAAGGAAGCCACTCATTTCTAGATTTCATTATCTTAGATGTTAAACAAGGAAGTGGATGATGACCAAAGAAGAGATATGAATGATATAGTAATGTGTGGCATGATGGGAATATTGGAGACATAATGTCAAAACATCCCTAGGTTATTTATAATGTCAGATGAAGAACCATTACACACATAGTGAAAATAATAATCCTAGTGTAGTAAGTGAACATGATTATTTATAACATGGGGATGGTAGACACATACTGACACCACATCATGGATTTATTTAATTATAGAGACATTTGAATACATTTCATAAAAGACATTACCAACTCATTTGAAAAGAATAAGTTAGATAAAAATGTTTATCAAGATTCACAATATAATATTCAAGATTAAAAATGAAATGGATATGTCACATACATGATTGGGTCAACCCATGTCATGTTCTATGATTCTTGCATCGAATGCCCTTGCTATTAGTTGAGGTGTTGCATACTTCTAAGTCTAATGAACATTATTAAAATCATTTATCAATTAGGGGAATAGCCTTGAGTTTTCTCCCACTCATGATTTTTGAAAAATTTACCCAATTTTGTATGCTCTTAATGGATTAATTCTTGGATTTAGCTTCACTCATGTACAAGTGACGTTTTACTTCCACATATTATAATACATGATCACTCTCCACCTATGAATTATTAGTGTCATATTTTTTTTTAATTTTAGTGGTCCATTTGGTTGATTTGTTCAACCAATTTCAATTTCATCTTGGTCTCTATCATGGCATTATTATGTGCTTTTATTTGAGTCACAATATTGTTAAGCATGGATATACTGAGAGGGGGGGGTGAATTAGTATAACATATATCTTATAAAACTTTCCCTTAACCAAATTCCACTTAATCAAACATTCAAGATATGCAATAAACTCAAACAATAAACATTACACAAGGTAATGAGAGACACCAGATATAACGTGGAAACCCAATGTGGGAAAAACCATGGAGAACAATATCAAGTATATGAATGAGCAACAACCCAAAAAATATTCACAAGCACCAACTTGAAAGATCACCAACCCTTTGCTGAGCACTAACCCATCAACTATTCATGAGCATCAACCCATAAGAACACCAACCCCTTTGTCAAGCACCAACCCAACAACAATTCATGAGTACCAACCCCTTTCCCAAGCACCAACCTAGCAACAATTCATGAGCACCAACCCATAAGAGCACTAACCCCTTTTTCGAGCACCAACCCAACAACAATTTGTGAGCACCAACCCATAAGAGCACCAACCCCTTTGCTGAGCACCAACCCAGCAACAATTCGTGAGCACCAACCCACAAGATCACCAACCCCTTTTATGTATACCACACGCCTATCTCTCAATGTTTCTATCTCAACAAATGATAGTTCATTATAACATCTCTTTCCTCTCTCTCACCTTTGCTCTTCTAAGCTAGATATAGCAAATACAAATCATATTCATCTCTCACAATTGCTTTTCTAAGATAGATATTACAATATCAAATCAACCTCTATCTCTCATATTACAAATGGCTTCTCAAGCCTTTATTTAGAGATTTCCAAATGACCTTTGGCCTTCCCCCTTTGTGACCCTTCAATCCTCATGGAAAATGGTGCCAAAATTGTATGACCTTCATATTCTTGCCTTTGAAAAGTCATGTGGTGACCCTTCATGACCAAAAACGTCCTTCCTACTTTTGTCTTTATCTTGGTGACTTTTTGTATTCCTCAAAGTGTCCCTTCATGAGAAATTGTGCCCTTCCTCTTTTGTCTTCACATGGTGACTCTTGGAATTCCCCAAGATGACTCTTCATGGGAAAATGTGTCCCATCCTTCTTTTGTCTTTACCCCGTGGCTCTTTTACTTCTCCATGGGCCCTTCTTTTGTCTCATATGCAACCAAAAATATATTCGTTAATATTAAATAAATATTAACTCACATTAGCCAAGATATATTTATTACAAAAAATATTAAATTCAATGGGGCCTTTATCACCAACAATTCTAAACCTTTTACATCAATGAAAATATCTCCAACAATCTCTCCCTTTGTCATTGATGGTAACCTCAATCTTGAAATTGCCACATCCTATCAACTACACATATTGTCATCTGAAAACATATAGTAACTCCCCTTACTGTAGCAACCTGTATCTATTCCCTGTACCTATTTTTGCACTTGTATCTATACCTATTATTCTCCCCATTTGACATCAATGGTAGAGGGCCTACTTGGAGCTAACACTTAGCTCCCCCTCAACTGATGTTAAACATCAATGGTAAGAAGTAATAGAAATTACTCCCAACTCCTCTCACAGATCTTTGAATGTGTCCTTTGATTGTGCCTTTGAGAAGATATCTGACAATACATACACATTGTTCTCTATCCTTTGAGCATCTACAATCAACTCATTTGAATCTTTTATTCTAATCTCACAACCTTATTTGTGAAAATTCAATGTGTATCCTTGATCACATATTTGACTAACACTTAATAGATTATGCTTATGACCTTTTACATACAAAACATTTTTAGTCTTAGTTCTACCATAATCCAAACTTAATGTACCTTTTTTGGCTATCATGGCAGTGGTTTTATCTCTAAATCTCACTATACCACCATTGATATTCTTTAGAGTTATGAACTTACTTTTATCTCTAGTCATATGCCTCGAACATCTGCTATCAATTAACCATGGCTGATCTTTACCTTTTACATGCAGGGTTGTTTGAACCATCATAGAATCTTCAAGTTGTTTCTTCTACCATGAACATGTCTGAACCTTCTTCTTGATGAATGGAGTTTTGAAACACTGATCCTTATTGACTGACTTGAACACACTTCTACAATACTGAGTTATGTGTTTGAAGTTGTTGCACTTGTAACATATTATGGTCTCTTCATCAAAGCTTGATAGAGGAGCAAAAGAGTTGTGGCTTCTGCTTGACTCTACTTGACTTTCCTTCTCCTTATTTCTAAAATTGTTAGCTCTTTTTCTACATTCTAATTTCTCATGACCATATCCATTACAATAAAAATAATAGCCATAAAAATAAGACCTGTCTGTATATCTCTGACCTGATTGTCTTTTGTAGCTTTGTTCTCTCCAGCCTTCTCTATTTGAAATGTCTTCTATATTTTTCACTTCTCCCCTTTTTGTTTCCTCTTTTGTAAGAGATTCATCATAGCTATTTTCTTTTCAAAACTGATCCCTATCTTATTTAAATTTTCTTTTTGACTTTCTAATATCTTATTTAGCATATTAGTGCTATCCTCAAATTTTGAATCACTAACTACTTTATCATTGACTCCTTTCTCAATATCTTATTTTAAAGAGGCAATTTCAATAACATACCTTTAGCATTCTTTTCTTGTTATTTCCAACTGTGCTATGAGATTTTCTTCATTCTTCTTGGCTTCTTCAAAGTGTTCTTGTAGATCTTCAATCATTTCCTTTGACTCTTGTTCATTTTTCTCTATTTGGTGCTTTAATCTTTGATTCTTCTTCTGAATAGCTTCTAACTCTTCAAGGGCACAAATGAGTTATCCTTCCATATTCACTTCAGCTTCCTCCTCTTCTTCTTCTTGATCATCTTCATGTATGGCCATGAATAGAATCTCTTCTTCTTC
Organism: Torreya grandis; assembly: GCA_037957365.1. Classification (NCBI taxonomy): domain Eukaryota; kingdom Viridiplantae; phylum Streptophyta; class Pinopsida; order Cupressales; family Taxaceae; genus Torreya; species Torreya grandis. The sequence goes on along the minus strand of JARHVA010004697.1, from coordinate 570,792 downwards.
TGTATCACTAACTCCACTATCTTTGACTGAGCTAAGATCCTTAGAATATAGGCTCTTCTTCTTGAATCCCTTCTTAGATTTTCCTTTGAAATTCTTCTTGTATGTAGGCTTTTCTTCTTCATCATTGTTACCCTTATTTGGGCATATAGCTAAAAAATGTCCAATCTTTCCATAATTATAAAATTTAAAAGTTAATTTTCCTTGATATTTACCTATTCCTCTTTTCAGCTTGCGAATGAAAAGTGCTATGTTGTCATCTTCATCATCACTAGAACTATCTCTTGATTCTTGAATTTTCTCTTTCTTTGATGTCGTGAAATCCATTTCTCTCTTTGTGGGTTTATCTTGTTCTATCTGCATCTCATATGCCATGAGAATACCATGAATCTCATCCATCTTTAGCTTGGCTAAATTCTTCATCTCCTTGATTGCCAAAACCTTTGTATCATATCTCATTGGTAGAGATCTCAAAACCTTTTGAACCATGATTGACTCTTCCAATGTTTCTCCAAGACCTTGAATCTGATTTACTATCTGATCAACTCACAAGAGATAACTTGCTATATCTTCTTCTTCTTCCATCTTCAAACTTTAAAACTACCTTCTAAAAGTCTGAAGCTTAGCTTCCTGAACCTTTCCATCACCTTTGTAAATATTCTCAAGTTTTACCCAAGTTTCATGAGTAGATTTACATTGCATAACTTTAACAAATTTAGATTCACATAAACCACATAAAATAGCATTTAAAGCTTTAACATTACATTCACTTGCCTTCTTTTTTGATGGAGTGATTTCAGATGTCTATGGCTCTTCATATTCCTCCACCACTGCTTTCCATATGTCAAATCCAAGGGCCATCAAATAAACCTTCATTCTCATGCTCCAAAAGGTATAATTCATCCCATCAAACAAAGGTTCCTTATTTGTAGAAAGTCCTTCCTATGACCCAGCCATCATGCTTTCCCAATCTACCTTCAAGCTGTAAAACTTTTCAAAAAAGAACCTGCTTTGATACCAATTGTTAAGCATGGGATATACTGAGAGGTAGGGGGTGAATCAGTATATCATATATATTATAAAATTTTCCCTTAACCAAATTCCACTTAATCAAACATTCAAGATATGTAATAAACTCAATCAATAAACACCACACAAGATAGAGAGAGACACCAAATATAAAATGGAAACCCAATGTGGGAAAAACTATAGAGAACAATCTTAAGTATATGAATGAGCACCAACCCAAACAATATTTGTAAGCACCAACTTGTAGGAGCACCAACCCCTTTGATGAGCACCAACCCAAAAACTATTCATGATCACCAACCCACAAGAGCACCAACCCCTTTGCTGAGAACCAACCCAAAAATAATTCATGAGCACCAACCCAGAAGATCATCAACCCCTTTGTTGAGCACCAACCCAACAAAAATTCATGAGCACCAACCCATAGGATCACCAACCCCTTTTGTGTATACCACACACCTATCTGTCAATGTTTCTATCTCAACAAATTATATTTCATTACAACATCTCTTTCCTCTCTCTCGCCTTTGCTCTTCTAAGCTAGATATAACAAATACAAATCATATTCATCTCTCACAATTGCTCTTCTAAGTTAGATATTACAATATCAAATCAACCTCTATCTCTCATATTAAAAATGGATTCTCAAGCCTTTATTTATATCTTTCCAAATGACCTTTGGCCTTCCCCCTTTGTGACCCTTCAATCCTCATGGACAATGGTGCCAAACTTGTATGACCCTTCATATTCTTGCCTTTGAAAAGTCATGTGGTAACCTTTCATGACCAAAAACGTCCTTCCCACTTTTGTCTATATCTTGGTGACTTTTCATATTCCTCAAAGTGTCCCTTCATGAGAAATTGCACCCTTCCTCTTTTGTCTTCACTTGGTGACTCTTAGAATTCCTCAAGATGACTCTTCATGGGAAAATGCGTCCCATCCTTCTTTTGTCTTTACCCTGTGGCTCTTTGACTTTTCCATGGGCCCTTCTTTTGTCTCATATGAAACCAAAAATATATTCATTAGTATTAAATAAATATTAACTCACATTAGCTAAGATATATTTATTACAAACATATTAAATGCAATGGGGCCTTTATCACCAACAATGCTAGACCTTTGACATCAATGACAATATTTCCAAAAAATGTTCTTATCATATGGTTTAGGGTTGATACCCTTTGGGATCAAATATGTTTCTTCATAAGACTAAAATGAAGTTGTAGGTCCCTTTTTATCTATAAACTATGCATATGCTTTTGGATTTCTACATAGTGGATAAGTCATGGTTTAGTGGGTTCTATGCCCATTGTTTTAGAAGCTAATATAAAATATAATTAACAAATTTTTGTACTCTATGTCACATATTTTGAGTCTATTTTATATTTTTCCTTATCCTTATTAGTATTTTTTGATTATGGATATAAGGCATTGGCCTCTAAATGTTTTCTTCCCCTCATCCTGAGAGCTCTTATTGGTTTGGTTTAAAAGAGACACTAGACTTTTTGGGAGGACTTGTTTCAAGTTATCTTTAACCTTTTTGGTGGATCCTCTATGTTCACACATTTGAGGTAATTAACCCTATAAGGATAATTTAGGGTCATTACCATTTGATTTATTATTTAAATCTTCAAGGGTTCTTATTATACCATTTATGTCCTTTTTATTTATCACTAGTCATACTAGCAACAAGGATTATCTCCTTGTAGATTTACAAACGTTTTATCTTTGATTTCTATATGAATTCTATCTTAGTTATTATTTTATATTAGTTTTGTTGTTTGGATTTTGTTTTTCCTATTTTACATTTTCAATTATTGAGATTTTTTAAAGATATCTTTGTATTCCAGGTTCATAGCTTTGGTCAAAAGAGTTTTTCAGGTTCATATATCCAGTCAAAAGAATTTACCCTTAATAAAAAATAATACATAAAATAATTTATTGAGATGAAAACTTGAAATAATGAGGTTATTCACATCATGAATTAAAAACATTAATTTTTTGGTAAGGAAATTTTTTTCCCCTCTAACATACACATATTTTTCATTTTATAACTTTATTATAACTTGTTTGCACTATACATGAAATGTTTCACATATATTAGTTGGATTAATTTTGAATATGATGCAGATGGTAGAGACCAAATGGTACCACATGTATTGTTAACATGTAATATCTAAGCTTCATATTCATAATATATTTCACATGTATCGTTAACATGTATGACGTAAGTTTCATATTCATAATGAATACAACTTATAAATTTTTGTAAATTGGTAGTCAACCACTCTAAATTTGATCCATTGTAGGCATAATGGTTCACACATATTATTGAATTGAATTTTTCATTATACTTAAGCTTTATGTTCAAAATGAATCCAACTTATCAAAGTTGTTATAGTGAGAAATCATACTATATAACATGAACCATTGTGTTAGATCTTAGTTGCATATTAGATATGTAGGTTGCATTCAATCATCAATGGGGTGATTGATTTTAGGTCAACCTATTAGAATTTCTCAATTGTTGTATGTTTCCATTCCTTAAATGAATAACTAGGGTTTCAAGGTGAAGGATATTGATTTTTGGAGTTGCATGCATCATCAAGTTTTAACATCACACATTTAGATATTTTAGAGAGAAGTAAATGCTATTATATGTTCATAGACCCATATTTTGTTATAGGTCACTACCAACCAATATATGTCAATTTTGATAATTGATACTGATCTAGATTTGACAAAACCAATTATGGGTAGATAAAAACATAGTCCCTAATCTAGAATAATCACAAGCCTGATTCAGTCCTTTTTACACTATTAGAACACAATCACAATGAGACATTTACTTAGAAAAAAATAACTACTCATATATTTATTGTATTTTTTATATTTGACATATTTCATTTGTCAAATTGTTACAATGTATTTCAATATTTTCCATTCAGATTCATGCTTAAATGACATATTTAGTAATCTGAATTCACATACTAGTTTTTATCATATTAGGGTTTATAAAAATAAATTAGGGTAAAACATATTAGTGAAACCATACGCTAATAAAACCATGTCAAATCCTAGGTATACCTTAGGTTTTCATCCTTAAAACATTTTAGATTATTATTTTAGGGTTTTAGATTAGATCTATGATTTCCCCATACAAAATATAATCTATATTTTCACCTTTGGTGCTAACCTTCTCCATACTTACATAATTGCATCCTATGTCATCCAATAAATCTATTTCTCTTTTCCCTTTAAGATGTAAGTGAAATTGATATGTAACATAACCATATTCATTTAAATTCATATTAAATGGATACAATGCTTTTTTTATTTTATTTTGATCTTGAAATTATTCAAGAATATGTGCAGACAAATGATTATGTTGAAACAACTCCATTAGAACATGATAATCAAAATAGTCACCACAAATATAATAATAAAGATAACTATGTGTCCTAATGAATTTATTGGGGTATATATTCTCCAAGTTAAAACCTTGTGTAATTTTATTCAAGGAATCCATAAAAATCCTAAATACGTGGGTCGAATATTCAAATTTATTCTAGCATCTAAAACCACACACTAATCTAAGCTTACTACATCTCCAACATAAAAAAATATCCTTTATTATTTTCAACCCATCTTTTTAATATAGAACCTCCACATTAGGTGTTTATACCTCTACTAATGGTAGTATCTCTACATTAAAACTTATAGTGACATATATGAAATCCACCCAATGTGTACAGGAAACCTAAGGCTTACATCATATTTACGTACCTATTACTATATAGGTGAAATATAACCATCATATTATAAATACACATGGTACATCACCAACCTCACCTATTATGTATTCCCTTGAGTAGACCATTACAAATCTACATGCTAAGGTGCTGCATCTAGAGAAAGTTCCATCTAGAGATAGTCATCTAAGGGATTCACATGCCTTTCTTCATAATTGATTATCCCCTAATATAAAAACTTATTTTTTACCTACAAGATTCATATCTCATAATATTTCACTATATTAATGTAAATATGATCTATAAAAATACCTTCGATAATTCCATGCAACATGATTGGATTACGCATACGATGAAAAATTATTAACTAATATATTCCCAATAAGTCACAAAGAATATGCTTTGTGATGGTTATATGCCATTACCATACAGTAAATTAAATATTTCAACCCTTTGACAAATCAATTTATAACACATTTCTCTATCAAGATCAATGCCATAATATATTATGTGTAAATTTTGAAACTAAAAAAAGGGTCTAATGATCTAATTAGTGATTATGTACTTTAGTAAATACAATGCTAGTTAAGATGACCAAAGTTTTGGTTGACAATGAGTTACAAGATATATTAAATCAAATCATACTTGGACCACTCCATGAGCCAATCACCTTTAAGAGATTCATATTGTTTGATGAACTATGCCATGTAGTAAGGGACAAAGAAGTTAAGCTTGTAGTTTTGAACAAGATAAAGTATACATCCACTCCTACAATTAAATAAACAATAAATTTTTATATAAAACCAAGATAGAAGGTTAAAACAACATTAAAAAATAATGAGGTAAATATTAAAATTAATTATTGCAGCCTATAAATTGACTAAAGTTGTTAGCTTTACCAAAGAGGATATTTTCCATGTTACCATCACCTCCAGATATACTATTATAAAATATAGTTTTGAGTAATATTTTCACTCTTCCTCCACCACAAGAGTTTTATCTAGAATTTATTATATTGAATAACTATAATATATATGCATACTAATACTACCATCAAATTATGGGATTTTATACAAATAAATGCATCAAATTAAGACATAAGATATAATATATTATTAATGACAATATTATTGAGTTGAACACCCCTATTAAGGAATATATACCCACCCAAAATGGAAATTATAAGTTAAAAATATTCAATTATACATTCATAAAGCATGAGATGATAGAGACTAAGGATACTTTAGAATTACACTATTTATTTAATAGGCATCCTCCACATGAAACATATGGTCACTCAATATACATAATTATTGGTACACTTATCAATTCTTCAACACAATGTCCTATGTTCATATTTGATGACAATGAGATTATTTATGATGATTTATATTTTCATGCACTATTCATAAGATCTTATTTCAATGATTAACTCATACATAGTGTCATGATTGATAATGGTTCAAGTGAGAATTCTGCATATGACACTTATTCACTCCCTTGGATACACACACTAAGATATATAAGATACATTAATAAAACTTAAGGGATTATACATATATAAATAAACTAACTGGGGACACATAGTGATACCTATTGAAAATTTGGACCTCACAAGTAAAATTTACACCCTTATAATTTGAAACTTTACTTTTCATGCTTCTACAACTTTGGCATGCCTTTGGTAGTATTCAAGTGATGATTTGTTAGCCTTGTTAACATTATTTAAGGTAATGTATTGGACAACTTCCTAATGCATTTATATTGAATCTAGTACCTCACAAGGGTATGTAATATTGTGTTAAGAGGGTACATTTTTTTCAAGTCAAGTTATTTCACTTGGTCACTTTGTTTGAAGCCTATTAGTCTTGTTTCATGAAATTTAGGTATTTTAACAAAGTTTAAGGTATTTGGAGAAACCTAGGTTTGAATTGTGAGTAATATAAGCCTTATCAAGGTGAGATAATTTCATGTATAATTTAATCATATGGGGAATAGGTCATGTGAAGTCAAAGGAGGTTTGTAATTAATATTTTTAAATTTACATGAGATCATCTCTTTTACACTAGCTTTCTTTGCACTTGGAGATGATTTTAAGGAGATTATAAGATTTTAAAGACATAATACACATGAAATTAAAATTTTCAAATATTTAAAGTTATTTTTAAATGTATTAATTTTATAAATAAGTTAGAACAATGCTCTACATGTCAAAATATCTCAATTTTTGCTAAAAAAAGCAATTTTATGGGTTTGTATGGACTTAAGGAATCCAATTCTAGGTGAATATGAATTAAAGATGTATTTTGGTATTATATATGTCATATAAATAATTTTAAATATCTCATAGGTCCTAAAAGTGCAAATTTTTCTTCTTCTCCTTTATCGCACTCTTCACAAGCTCATAAGGGTAGTTTTCAAGTTCTCGATAAGGACAAAGGAGAGAGATTTGGGTTTTGAATTTTTTTCAAAAAGAGGGGGTAATATTAATATTAATATTTTTTTAATTTTTCATCAAATTCATCCCCTCTCTTTTATTAACAATTTTTAATACCCCAGGGTGATTTAAAACTACCTAAAAAACCCACAAGCTTGTTTTCTTATTTGAATTGGAAATTTGGAACATTTTTGATGGTTAAGGATAATTGAAGGAGATGTATAAGTTTTATTAAATAATTTAATAAGTTTATCCAAATTTATTTGGCATGTGTAAGCCCAAAATATCAAGAAACCTCTATTCTTATATAGTTTACAAGGTAATTGTCATTTTTTCTTGATGTTTTAGGGTTATTACTGATTAGAGTGTGTTTATTGAGATGATATATAATGTTTTAATTCCATTTAAGGATATTAAACTCCACAAAAATTATCAATTCTCACTCTAATGTCATTTTATCTAAGTAATAAACAACATTCTTTATCTGCATAAGAGTCATTTTAGAGGGTTCGATACTGCACTATCAAATGATCAAGGAGGTAATAACTTAATGATAGATTGAATGAGATGATACACAAGTTTTATAAAGTTTAAAATTGGTAAATTTTTATATTTAAGGTGACTAATGACACTCATAAGAGTAAAAGGTCTAATTAGGCCTCATAGGACTAATTGCCCATACACATGCCTATATATCATGATAAAGGATACTTGATTAATATGAGATAGAAAATAAGATTATATAGGTCTAAAAGGAAAATAAAGACAACCTTGTAAAGGTAATTTACCCTTAATTACAAAAACAAATCCATAGAATAATTCAAGGTGAAAAGAGAATGAGGATAATAAATAGCCATCTACAATAGTCTTGAAGGATACAACAAATATCTAAGGAAGTTTTGTCTTGTTTTAGGAGTTTTAACTCAAGGTCAAGCATGAAGTAACTTAATAATTCTCATATGGTCTTCAAGATTACTAGAGACACGTTTGGGATCAATAAGTCCATTTTAAGCCTCAAATGCCTAAAGAACTTAGTCAGGACTGTGTATGGCTATATGAGCAACTTGTGAGACCTTATAAAAGATGGTGTGTTGCTCAAAATGTGTTATGAATGTGTTTGGGGAGTTTTAATGGTTGTTTTATCATGATATAAGGTGATAAAATGAGCTAAAGGTTACTAAGGCCCATAAAAATCATAAAAGGAAACCTCTTAAAGAATTGTTTAGCAGAATTTAATGTATTTTACTAGTTTTAAGGTAAATACCATATGTTGATCTCCATGATTATCACGATTTTGGATTCTTTTTCAAGTTTATGAAGGGTAAGTTTGAATCTATGAGTGTTATTATCATTATATTTTTCAAATTCTAGTCATGGAATATATCAGTCTACAGTCAATATAGAGGCCTAAAAAAGGTTAAAACACCACATATAGCAGTCAATTAGGATTCTTCAAAAGTCATCTTATTGAATCATGAAAGTAAGTGGTTATAAATTTTAACATTATCAGTGATAAGAAATTGATATCATAGCATATTAGGAGAAATGAGATAAGTGGTATGACATCACGATGACTTGTGATGTCTAATAAAGACTAAAATGTTGATCTATAGCCATATAGGTGAATAACAAAGTTAGCCTATACTAATTGTATGAGATGTCTTGTGTGATAATGTATAAGTTGAGGCTTGGATTAATCTAGAAGTTTATAATAAGATTGAATGTTAGTCATAGACCTACATAGGTATTATATCAGTAAATTCCTTGGTATGTAAGCCAAGTGAAAATAGTCATCTACAACCATATATCTTAAGATAGTCAAAGCACCTTTTATGCAACATGAATTTTTTGAGTATCTCCAAGAAGATGCACTTAGGTTGAATGATATGGATATGAGAGAGTGACATAAAAATTATCCATTGAGACCAAAATAATATTAGTAAACATAAGTAAGAACTAATTTAATTTTATAAGTCTAAAGTCTATACAATGACAAATTGAACCTACAACCATGACAATAGGGCTATTCCAAGAATTATCATGTTGTAGAGAAGGTTTAAAGGGTGGGATTTTTCATTAGGAACCCAAATTATATCAATTATCACTTCAAATTTTTAGATAATAAGGTAGGTTAGGTGTATTTTTGAAGTTTATAGTCCACTAAACTCTAAAATATTCACATATAGCCAACTTATAGGCTAAATTAATCTTGAAGGACAATGAGGAAGATGTGGAAGAGTACAATGATGAGATCGAACTTTAGATGAGCATAAAAATTCATTACATATTTTAAGATGACATAAGGTTATATATAAACTCATAAATAAACTATATTCATGAGGTTAGTCACAAGTTAGGTAAGCTTATAGTCAAGATAAGGTAATTACATAGTCAACCTGCCTATCCAAATGCATGAGAAGCTTGTGTGAAGGAATGTTTTATAGGGGCTTAGATAATTTTTCAAGGTAATAAGGAGTATTTTATAATGATAAATGAATATCAAGGTATTATTACATATTTTACTCCATATATATACCTAAAAAGGTAAAATCTCCACCTACAACCACCTAATTAAGCCTAACTAAGTTTGAAAGATAAGGTGGGCATGTAAGAGTGGAATGATGAGTTGGGACATTGAATGATTAGATAGTAAATAAATTAGAGTTTATAAATATAAAATAAGGTAATAATAATATTATAAAACATTAATATCTATAATGAATTATATAGGCCTATATGTACCTATAGTTAAGCAAAGTAACCTACAACCAACTTATAAGATTAACAAGAGGTCTAAGATCAATAATATAAGTATGAGACATAATGGTATGGTTTAAGGTATTGGTTGATCATTAATTTATTTTAGGTTGGAATGGGATATAAGGTAATGATTAAAATTTTAAATTAATAATCTTCTCTTAAGGCGTTGTAGTCATCCATATACACCTATAGTCAAGAAAGGTGAAGACACAAGCTGTGTATGCTAGTGTGTGAGATATCTTATTTGAGAGATGATGAAGGAATTTAGTGTATTTTAAAGAGATACTAAGAGTTTTAAATCAATATTACATACCTAAACATTTTTTCCCCCTGTTTCTCTAAATAAGTGAGAGAGTAGTGAATACATACACCTACCATCATGTGCACCTACATGAAGTCCTTGCAAAGGATGAAAACATGGACAAGGGTAATAAATGAGATTATAGAATTGTTAAAGATTAATTTTCAGATATTTGGGGTTTAAATGGGTGGAATAAATTTCCATATGAAGGTTTCCTTTAATGGAAAAATCTAGTAAGATGCATAGTTAAGGAAACACAGTCTTTCATGAACTTATAGGCCCATTCACAACTTCAAGTATGAAATAACATCTTTCTCACATGAGGTGAATTGTATAAAACTAAAGAGGTATGAATTTTAGATAAATGAAATCATTCATCAGGTTTTGGTCATGCAATTGAGGAGAGAAACTTATAACTGATCTCTAGGGTCAATTAACATAATTTGCATAAAAATCCTCAATGGTGGCACAATGTTGTAATTCAAGGTTTCATGCCTAATTGAAGGTAAAAACATATAGATAATCATATAAATTAATTTTAATAAACAATTTAATCTTTTTTTAAAGTTATATCTGATGTCAAAGTGAGTTTTGGGGTCTTAAGACTCAAAATGGCCTTTCTAGCCCTTGTCATGCACATTCACTAGCCCGAGTGAGTAATTTTTAGGCGTGATAACTTGTTGTAGAGGATGGATTAATGATTTAAGGTGTAGTATTTGTTGATTGGGGTCCCATTATTCAAATTAATGACACTATTTCATCCATTAGGTGATATAACTTCATGAACAATCATCAAAATGATGCACAAAACCCTATTTTGCTTAAGGAGCGTAGGAGGCCATTTTTTTGCTCATATCTTGCTTGAAGTTTTGAATGGTAATTATATAATATATGATATGTTATAGGGGTCCAAATTACATAGATTATTGTTATTATTTTTTTAAAATTACCCTTTTCCTTTATGAACCATTGTTAGTACTTAAACCCACATAAACCTTCCTAAAACCCTTCAATGGACCCATTTGGAGAGATATGAAAATTGATGCCATAAAATTAAAAATTTTGACTTAAAAATTATCCTAAAAATGTTATAAACTCTCTTTATCTCCATTTCCAAGTATTTTTTCAAAGGTCTAGGTATAGTACCATATAATATAATGTAAAATAGGTAGTTTTAAGGTTGTTTGTGAAGGTCTACATAGTGAAATGACAATAAAACTATTTGAATATGTTTATGAAGAAATAATATAGGTTTTATTATCAAATAAAGGCTTATATATGTTCCTAAAAGAGTTACACATTTCATGCCAGTTGGCCACTAGTCCCAATGGTGTGAAGAGCTTAGTTTTACAAGCTAAAAACCAATGATGAAGGCCAATGGGTGCACTATAGGACATACAACTAAAGGATAAGTTTTTTTAATTTTTTATAGGTATAATAAAGTAATTTTTAATCATAAAAACATGCAAATTTATTGAAAAATATCTCAAACTACCCCTCAAGCACACAAAGGTGTATAAGCTTGCAAATAGCCATTTCATGGTTTGCCTATCTACATGATGTTATATAGAATAAAATTTATAATGGAGGATAGTATTATGATATATAATGTTAAAAAATTATTTTTGGTGAGTTTCACATGTGTGGGTGGTCGTTTGGGTCAAATTTCTCTTTCTAGACACAGGAGGCCTAATTAGGCCTAATTGGAGAGAGAAATGAAGGAAAAAATATACTTCCACTTGGATTTGGATCATGATTTTTTTTATGAATATGTAAGGGGATAGAGGGTACTATAAAATGTCCTCATTCTTATAGGTTGATATGTATATTCTTATGGAAAAGGATCTTTATAGGTTTTTAGGGTTATAAAGAATGGGTGAAAAGCAAGAAAATAGAGAAAAATGGCATATTTTGGAGGGTTTGATGGTTCCAAATGTTTTTTTTCAAGTTTTAATTAAATTTTAGGAGACATCCATGGATAATTTTTTTGGTGTAAACCAAAACCCATTCTTCTCTCTCTTATGCCTCTTTGCTCATGATTTGTTATTTTTGGGAAATTTGAAGTTTAATTCTTAAATAATAAATGGGTATGACTAGATAAAATTAGTAAATTATATGAAATAATTAAGCCACTAATTTTATGTAAAGAAATATTATTTTTCCCTTTCCTGAAAATAGTAATATGTGAGAGAAAATATAACTTACCTTAATCTAAACTGTTATGGCTGAGACATAGTCTGATATTAGAAGAATAAGACTAGGACACTATTGTAAATTGAGATCTAGATTTTGTTTCTTAGTTAGATAGGACTACTGAAAATAGGACACCTTATTTTCTAGCACTTTAGTCTTGGTCTTACTATTGTTTTCTAAACTGATCATAGAAATATGATTTTTCTAGGTTTTATTCACAACATCTGTGTGAGCTTGTGTACCAAATTTTAGATCTTTATTGTCAACAAAACTCCTTATAGATCTGATTCTTTTTATAATTGTGTCTTCTACGCAATTGAATTAAAATTTGGAAAATAGGAAAAATGGGTTATTATGTAAAGGTTATGTTGGATGCACTTTATACCCTATGTGTGGGCACACTGCTTACATACCAATACTTCGAGGAGGGATCAAGCTATATGTAGTTCTCCCATTGAAGTGCTTGGTGTAATAGTGTGATGAAAATTCAAGTAAATACAAAACTAGGTGTACTTAGAATGACTATGGACTGGCTTGAAGGTTTGGATAGGCTTGAAATACTATTTAATGGTTATATGTAGAGAATACAAATAAGTACTTGAGTGATCTTGCTAGTATTCTTGCTTTTCTCTTGTAAATGAGTGCCAATCCTTCTAAAGTGAATTTGAATGGCCTTTTATAGTGGATTTAATGATCATGGTTTAAATGAATTCACATTAGGCTGACATGAATTAGGACAAGGATTCAATAAAATATGATCATTAGAACCTATTTTGTACTTGGACAACATCACTAAAAACTAGACACCCTAGGTTTTTGTGCTCTTATCTAACTTGGGAACTATTGTCTCAAGGGAATGAGATCAAGTAGGATGGATCTAGGCCAAAGAGAGCTACCTAGGTCTGAAAGGGTTAAGACTGAAAGGCTATGGATGACTAGGAATTAGTGAAAGAAGAGCCTAAAAGGGTTGTGCAAGAAAGTAAGAGGAACTATGGATTAGATGTCATTGGCCATACTCAAGTAACCAAATTCACATTTCATATGACTAGATTTTCCCCCATTTATTTTAGTGATGCAACAAAGTGAAATACTAGGATAAAGGAAAAAAATGAAAAAGAAAGCATACATGTGAAGGTGAATCTCACAAAGCTATGTGATGTTGGATGTGCATAGAGAGAGCATGATGTGAAGTGTGAATCTACAATGAAAAACATAGAGTAGATCAGTTCTTACTAGATACTATATATCTAGAATACAAATTTACAAAATTTGGGTAAGAGAGAGAAGAAGAGAAAGGAATGACTACACCTCATCAGGTATGAAAACTAATACAAAACCTATTGTGATGTTGGATTGTGTTGGGTGTGTGTTATACCAAAAGTTATATCATGAATGGAGATGAGTGCTCAATTCCTTGGAAAGTGGCTCAAGAATGAAAATTTAGGCCCTTTGTATCCATCATTACATACTAATTGTATCTAATAAATCATGCATGTGTTAATCGATGTTTTTACTGTGTGTCCAATCCCTCTGAATAGGTGGCTCAAGAATACAAAGTCTAGTTAGACCTTTCGCTCCATCATTGCTCGATGAAGTGAAGCTATGAAGTAATATCAGTATGGAATATATGTCATATGAGATGGATATTTAATCTCATGAATTTATTATAATCTAACAATGTTTACGTAGATAACTAAATGTATGCTTGAAACTAAGCCACTCTTGGCAATTTCAAAAAGATGAATACTAGGCTTGTATGAGATCCACTCTAAAATTGGTGAAATAGGCTTATATGAAAGCCAACTTGAGAACTTAGGTACTGAATAAGTTGAGCTTGTATGAAATCCAAACTTGAAAAAGGATGCCCATCATTTGTAGATAGAGTAAGGCACACAACTACTGAGGAATGATTAGAAGATAAAATAAACTTGGAAAAAGAGGAGGACCAATGTGCCATGCATATTACCCCCAATAACTAGTGTTTGGAACATGGATTTTGATCTAGAAGTTATATCAACTACCTAATATAAAACTATAAATGAGATCAATCATGCCACACATGATTCCCTCTATATTTGGATTCTCTGAGCAAAAACTATATTGAAATATGTTGAATTTGGATTGTGATGTACTGACAAACTTGTGACTGAGCTCACCTTTCTATCTATTTCTAAAAATAACTAATTTTTATGTTGTTTAGATAGGAGCAAAAAAAATAGTATGCCCTACTATTTGATGCTATAGTCTATCTTTGGCATTGTTGTCCAAGGCTAAATCTAATGATAGTTCTAGATTCTCTGATGTCTACCTAGTTTATTTTACCTAGTCTGATGTCTAGTTTCTATTTTGAGTGTTATAAAAACTATTGTTTTGACCACTAAGAGCTTTGACCTCTATGAAAAAACCCTTATTTATTTCCCCCTCTTTTAAGTTAGGAATAAGTACCCTATAATGAATTCCCTTTGAATAAGAAGCCCTTCAAGTGTGCTAAGCTGGAAATATATATGATATAGCAATGATAATCAACAAGATATCTTGATATATAACAATATGTATATTGAGATATTGTTAGATCAATAGGGGTATGCCTAGATAAATATAATAATGTAATAACATGTACAATGTATTTAACTAGAACTATAAATGTTAGATGTCAAGGAAGGATGGAGCATGATGTCCATCAAGTCATCTAAGAAAGCAAGGAAAATGTATGATATGGATCATGGCATTACAAAAATCAAAAAAGCAAACAGGAAAATAAGAACATGGAGGAATAAGCAAGAAGCATACAAGAGTGGCCAAAGGGCCAAACACATAAGGTACATGGGCACATTTCACTCAAATTGGAAAACATGCATATAAGGCATGTTCAAATGCCATATACACATACAATAGAAACAAGAAAGATTGGCATGAGGGCCACAAGCATATATAAGAGTAAAATCAAGGGACAATGGTAAATTCCCAAAGGTACACACACATGAATAAAATCAAAGGACATTGAAAAAGTCTTAAGGCATACATAGGAGACAAGAAAGAATTGGAAATGTAATCCAACAAGATATGTTAAGCAAGAAGAGAAAACATGTAATAAATGGAAAGATAGAATCACATATAACTAATCAAAGTAAGAGTGAAAGTATGAAAAACATGTTAGTATAAGACTAAGTATATGCTAAATAAATATACAAGTGTTAAATACTAGTGAGATATCATTATAGTAATTTATGTGATCTAGTAAGTAATGTATAAAATCATGATAACTTGGAGTGTATAGTGTAAGAATGACATAAATTGGATGGTGTATTCATGTATAATATGCTCCCATTGGGTATGTATATCGATGTGTGTCTCAAATATAGAAGTAGGATGCCCCCTTGATGGGTAGATGAAGCAATCAAGGATTTGGACGTCACTGCACACACTTAAAGAAGATCAAGTGAAGCATGGCAATGTAGATAAATTGACAAATAATAGCATGAAATAACAAATTGAAGTCATAGAATAGTAGTAGCAATGTAAATCATGGATGATGCATACAATCAATTTTTTTTAGTGTTTTTGAATATATTTGAATGTTTTTGGATTTTTAAGTTTTATAATATTTTTGTATTTTTGAAATAATCTATGTATAAGAAAGACAAAGAATAAATGATACTAACTAATGAGTCTCAAATGATACTCCCTATCATGGTGTCCTATATCGAATAAAGGTATCATGCATGATCATGAACCAAGATGGAAAGGATGAGATTGTGATTCTGAAAGCTATGAGCATTGTAAATTTTCTAAGATATATGAAGTAAAAACTAATTGTGGGGTCCCTCCATAAATCTAATAAGTGGATGAAACTATAGGGCTCTTAGGGAGCCATTTAGAAGTAGGAAAAGCTCTCTAAACATGTTCTCTATGTGTAGATACATGAGATCTCAATGACACAGCTCTAGGTGTGAATACTATTGCTAGAAGTTGTCTAGAGTCCTAAAGTGGTGGAGGTGTATGAATCCTCTGTATTGGTGATGGATGTCTCAAGTGTGTCTGAATCTATATCAGGGACTAGTGGGGAAACTAAAACTGGTATAGAAGCTAGAACTAGTGACTTCAAAGGATATGGCTATGAAGTGGGGAGTGGTAACTCATATAGAATTCCGCTAACTATAATAAACTGATTAGCATGAATAAATTAAATGCATCTATAAACTATAGATGGTACTACTTGAACTTTCTAAATCCATGGGAAACCAAGTAACATATCAAAAACTCATGCACTGGGAGCTATAGTGAAATGTGTGGTCACATGTTTTGGAATAGTCTTTAAAGGAAATATAATATCACCTAATGAACTCTATATTTTCCCATTGAATCTATTGATAATTATATTTATCAAAGTGATATCTTTCTCCAAATAGCTCAAATGTTGTAATAATGCAATGGTACACATGTTGACATTAGAACCATTATCGATGAGAACATTGTGAATGGGCTGATTATGAATATGTGTTCTAATAAAGAGTGCATTATAATCCAAATTATCCTTAAAAATATCCTAATATAAGAAGGATATTAAAGGTCTAGTTGGAACCCTAGACTCACACACACACCTATCATAACACTCAAAGGATGTGATTCAACTGAAGGTGCCTGGTATGTAAGTGGTGGAGGATGTGCATGGTATATGTGGTGAACACCTAATGTGTCCCTTTTCTCTTGATTAGAATGTTGTGGAAATGGATATAAGAAGATTTTAAAATATTTATCCTATGTTAGATTATCTTATGGAGGCTCAAATGAAGTTTCAAGATTAAGTAGGTTTTCATCTATCAATTCATGTATCTAATGTCTCAAATTGATGCATCTATTTGTGGTGTGACATTGTGCCCTATGAAAATCATAAAATGAATACTAATCATATCCTCATGGAAGAGGCTTTTCTAGGTCAACTTCTTGAATAAGAGGGAGAGTAATGATGTTACATTCCAATAACTATTGTAAAACTCTAGCTAGATAAACTGGTATATTGGTAAATACATGCCAAGGAGGTGATGATAAAACCACACACTAAGGGGACTTTGAAGCCACATTGACTATTGGTTGATTATGATTCTTTTTATCATTGACTTTGACTTTGTATGGGATGTTTCTATTACTCTTGTTTGTTGTGTTTGGAATGCTTGTTCACTTGAGTTTTCCCATTGAAATAAGTTTCACTTCTCTTTCTTTTAATGTATTACATCATTTAGTGAGGGAATAGAATATTTTAAACATAATAGATTTATGTAATGCTGATAGAAGGCTCTATTTGAAGACGTCCTATAAATCTTGATCTTCCATGGGGCTAGTAATCTTAGCCAAGATGGTCTTGTATCAAAGCACATAGTCTACAAGATGCTCATTTGATTTATATTTTTGTTTTGCAATTTGTGCATAAGAAACCTTATCACCAATGTTGATACTAAAGTGTGCTAGGAACATGTCAGTTAAAGGATTGAATGCATTGATTGACTGATTCAATAGACTATAAAACCATTGTAAAGTATAATTCTTTAAACTTTGTGGAAATATCTTGGTAAGTAGCCAATCATTTGGTACATAATCCAAGCATGATACATGAAAAGATCTCAAATGTGTCTCTGGATCACCCTTGCCATCATAAAGAGTAAGCTTAGGTTGAAAAAAACCTTTTGGTAAGGGTGTAGAAGCAATGTGATGTACCAATGGTGTATTCATAAGAGAAAAATAATCCAAAGCCTATGTAGGTTTAGTGGTACCTTGGTCAAGATGTACCACCTTGGATTGAAGATATTGTATCTATAACATAGTTGGCACATCAAGAGAGAGGGATGTACTATCTATAACTAGAGGCATAGAGGCAAGTTGGGATTTTATATGGGGTTATTGAGAAATAGTTGCCATAATAGTGTCATTTTCAATTAGTTGTTTGGTGGGGATGGAAAACATGACTTGTTTAGCCTTTTTGATTTCCATGATAGATTTTAAAGTTAGTGTATGATCTTTAAGATGTTCCTTAAGTCTTTCTCTAATGTTTTGGAGGATCAAATATTTGTTGAGCATAACTTCATCATCAATAATGGGTGGAAGTGGAATATTAGTCCAATGTGGTGGAACATGAGCATTGATGTGTACATCATCAGTGGTATTCTCATATTGATCATTGTTTGAATCATTCTCATTAAAATTAGTGTAATATGATGTGTAGAATCTATAGCTAGAGTCTGAACTGGTTGTTTATCCATAGTATATAGTTTATTTGAAGGAATCTAAGTGAATTTAGGAGGATTTCCACCAAGTCTTTCACTTCATATTGAAGGAAGAGATGTAATGAACTTATGTGGCATAAGGAAAACAACTTGGATAATAGTATAAAATATTAAACTGATATAATCTAAATAAGGAATTAGAATATGCATAAAAAGGATACAAAGCTCCCAAACATGTAAGGTGACACCTCAAGGAGAAAAATAGGATCTAGTACATGCAACTAAGGATTTTTCAAAAATATTTTTGCAAAATACTATGAACTTTGAAAATTGAAATTGAATTTTTGAGCTAATATGCAAGATAAAATTTAGAATTTTATGGGAAAATGCTTTATTTAATGGAACCTAGTAGATAAAACTAGGGTTCTAAGAAAAATAATTTTCTAAAAACTACTATGAATTTTTGAGATTTGAAGTGATTTTTTAATTTTAATATCCAACTAAAATTTTAGAAAAATGATTAATAAATTACAGGAAAATTACTAGGAGCTAGTTGATGTAACTAAGTTTTGAAATAAATTTATTTTAAAATTTACTACAAAATTTTAATATTTGAGAAGAATTTATGATTTTAATATTCAATAAAAAATTCATAGATTAATTTGAAAAATTAGTTAGGAATTTACCCTAGGGTTTCTAGGGTTTTTATGTGAAATTAAAAGTAAGTCAGGTTCACCAAATGATTTGTTATTTTTGAGAAATTAGATGTTCAATTCCTAAAAAACAAATGGGTTTGAGTAGATAAAACCAATAAATTATATGCAATAATTAAGCCACAAATTTTATGTAAACAAATAGTAGTTCTACCTTTCCTAAAAATAGTAATAAGTGAGAGAAAATCTAACTTAGATTATTTTGGATTGTTATTACTATGACATAGTATGATACTAGAAGAATTAGACTGGGACACTATCACAAACTAAGATCTAGAGTTTATTTCTTTGTTGGATAGAATCGCCAAAAATAGGACACCCTATTGTCTAGTATTAGAGTCCTGGTCTTGTTACTATTGTCCAATCTACTTGTAGAGATATGATTTTTTTGGGTTTTGTTCATAGCATCTATATGAGCCTCTGTGTCAAATATTAAATCCCCACTATCAATAAAACTCCCTATAGATCTTATTATTTATGTACTTGTGTCTTTTATAAAATTGATGAAAGTTTGAAAAATATTAAAAAGGGGTTAGCATGAAAAGGATACACTGGATGCACTTCACACATTATATGTGGGCACACTCCCTACATACCAAAACTCTGAGGATGCATCAAGATATATGTAGTTCTCCCATTGAAGTGTTTGGTGTAATAATGTGATGAAAATATAAGTAAATGTGAAACTAGGTGTACTTAGAATGATTAAGGACTATTATGAGGGTTTGAATAGGCTTGAAATAATGTTAGATGGTTGTATGCAGAGAATAAGGATAAGTTCTTGAGTGATATTGCTAGTATTCTTGGTTCTCTCTTGTAAATGAGTGCCAAACTTTCTAAATGGACTTTGAATGGGCCTTTATAGGGGACTTAATGATCATGGGTTAAATGAATTCACATTAGGCTAACATGAATTAGGATAAGGATTAAGGAAAATATGGCTATTAGAACCTATTTTACTCTTGGACAATAATGCTAAAAATTGGACACCCTAGGTTTCAGTGTTCCTGACCAACTTGGGCACTATTGTTCAGAGGGAATGAGACTTGGGGAGATGGATCTAGGCCTAAGAGAGCTACTTATGTCTAAAAGGGTTATGTCTAAAAGGATGTGAATGAATGGGAATCAGTGAAAGAAGATCCTAAAAGTGTTGTGCAAGTAAGTAGGAGGACCTATGGATTGGGTGTCATTAGCCATACTGAAGTAACCAAAATTTTCATTTTATATGACTACAGATCATGTGAAGGAGCCAAGTGTTTAAAGCACTAAATGATGCATAGAATATTTTAAAAATGATATATTCATGTTTATTTCTTGATTCTATTCCTAATAAAGTTTTAATAAGTTATGAAGTTATTGGGAGAAGGTTTCAAAGTTTGAAAATGTCTTAAAAACTCCTAGCAAGATCCTCCTTACTTCCAATGCTTAGTCAAATATGACAAAGTCATAGCAATTGAAGTCTAATATACCTTTGAAGGTGGAAATACCTCATTAATGGCTTAGGATAAGGTTTCAAATGAGGACTTGATCAAGAATTGAATACCTATTATCTAGGAAGAAGACTCATTCTTCAATAAGAACATGTGACCAAGAATATATGGGTATGCAAGTAAGGTTATAGGAGATTATATGGGTGAAAGACCAGAAATGAGTGTTAATGACTTATTAAAACCTTCAAAAAAAGCATCATATATAATCTTACACCAATTTTGAGAAGGAATATGAGAGATATTCACAAAAGTGCTACTTTAGGTTTGAAGAAGACCAAGTGAATGAGTCACTCCTAATTTTTGGGCTACTTTGCCTTTCTCTATCTCTCCTCTCTCATTCTCTCTAAATGTAATCCTATTTTTATAATTTGAAAGGATCCTTAACCTAAGTTTTGGAAGGGCCATGCTCATAAAAACACCTTTAATTTCCTCTTTTAAATAAATAAGACTGAATTCATGCCTCCTCAAAGCTTGTGACTAGTTTATGTTCATGGTTTATTGGTGAATGGCAGTGATAGTGCATGATTCATTTCATTTTATCCTCTCATATTTAACTATTTATAGATGTTATCTCATCCTTATAGTTTCCATAGTGTGATTGAATAGTATTTTATGTTTGGTAAGTGCAAACTTTCCTTAGTGTCTTTGAAAGACCTATTAATCAACTACCTTAGATCATGCATCAAGCTAAGCCTCTTTGTGAAATATTGATGTTTGGAGACCCTAATTTGGGAAGTGAAATTAGGTCCATGTCTATATTCATCCTTATTAGTACATACTAGACAAGTGGAGGACATATTTTGTCATATCACCTCAGTTAGATAGTCTTTCCTTTCAATTTACCTTCTTCTCTTTTCCATTTCAAGATAGTAGTGTAGAGTAGAGATCCTCAATAATATATAAATGGGAGATAACCCTTAAAATATACAAATTCTATCCATCCATTAGCATACCCACAACCTAGGATTGTCTCCATGTTAATTCAGATTTGGAAGGCTTAAAACTACCTTCCTAAGGGTGCAAGTCTAGTAGATAACAATTTTTGGTATGCCCAGTGTGATAGGATTGGTGATGGTCTTGGTGAAATTAAAGTTGTAACATTATTTTTCATGAATTATCTGGTACCTCTAGGATTAATTAACTAATTATAATAGTTTAGACATATTTTCAAAGTAAGTTTATCTTCATTGCACCATCTTCATGTTATTTTTATGGCTAACTTTAAGAAAACTAGAAATTTTATGCAAGTTGATGAGACATTTCAAGTCTACATAATCCTTATCAGTACTATTATGACTATTATCAATCATATAATGAACCTTACCAGTATTATCCTAACTCATATCAGCCTTAATATGATGCTAACTATATGCCTAAATAGTCTTATCAAGTTTATCATGATCCTTAATATCAAGGATATGACTCTTACCTTCCTTATGAACCATATCAGTCTTATGACCAACCTTCACCTTTCCCATATGGCTATGATGATTCATATCAATAGAATTTTTTCCAAGAAATAATTTATGAGATGGAGAGCAAAATATTAGCATCTGAAAGAATATTTTATTCAAATTATCAATATTAGGAAGTGAATGGATTGTTTTAAAATGTGTATAATGATCCATTGGAGAGAAATGAATTGTGTCATCTCATATTGGATAAGATGGAGACTTGGGAGAGGAATAAATGTGAGTTGAATCAATTTTTTCAAAATTCCTCTTGCATTCCATACCATTCTTATTGTGTTCCTTATCCTCATGAAGTCCTTGACCATCCTCAAGTTGAGCCAAGGGAACTTCCTAGTTGGAAATAAGAACTAACTTGTATACCTATCTAAGAAGCTGAATCTCTATATAGTTTCATTTATTCCTTACTCATCCCTCAAGCTCAAGCTATCCATGAGGACAAATATGTTTCAAATTTTCATAAGGTGATGACCAAGTGTAAGGAGTAGAATTTAGAAGTATTTAATAAATTATCTTTCCCTCCTCTTGAAGACTCTCTATATGATTCCATTACCCTCAAGGCTCTAAAATATAATGATGAGCAACCTTCCATGCCTCATAATCCCTCTCAAATAAGTGAATTCCATCTCCCACCCACCATCTCCCTTCTTTGAGGGAAGCCTATTCTATGGAGGATTGAAAATTAGGTTGTAGTTGCAAGCGAGACTTTTAGAGAGTGTGAAGAGGATGCTTCAAGTGTGTATGAGGAGGAGATTTTCATTGATACTTTACTTGGGGTATAAGTTGAGAATCAGGTTATAGATGATCTTGAAAAAGACATCTTAGTTGGATAAGAGAATATCTTAGACATAGGAGAAATAGATCCAAATGAATAAGGTTGTGAACTTGAGTAAATGGTAGAAGATGAAGCCATAAATGGATTTGACATGGTTTCAATGGAGAAATTAGTTACAATTAATAAGGTTACTTCCCAATCACAAATTATTGTACATTTGACATTTTCAACATCCCTATAACTCCACTTGAGAAAGATGAATATGCCATTCAGGCTGATCTCAAGAAAGTTGATCAAAGTGAGGAATAAAAATATGTTTGACATTTGTACATTGAGTATTTATAAGAGATTAAAGTCTTTTATAAGGATACATCTCTTATTGAGCATGTTTATGAAGAGTTAGATAAATATACACATATTTAAGATCATGATGTAGCTTGAGTTGAATATTCAAAGATTCTTGAAGAGCTTGATGAACTTGCATTAGCTAATAAGAAGAATGAGGTCACTCAAGATTATATAGAGACTCAAAGACAATGCATATATGGAGTATCTTTTGATCAAGTTATAGATGACAAATAGTATGAGAAAGATCTTAAAGTACAAGATGAATATGTCTTCATTGGTGATTAGTTTTTTATTGATTGCTCACTTAGGAGATGTTAAGAGAGTTGCTATGCAAGGAAAGTGACTCATAAAAAATCATATTTAAAAAGCACCTTGCTTTGAAAGTTTTACCATCTCTTAGAGGAAATAAGTTCATGAATTTTCCTTTTGATTCAGGTGATAATTATTTATCATAGTTAGTTTTAGTATTTTATTGCTTTACTTCCATAAGTGCTTATTTCAAATTAGGTATCTTATTAAGACTAGTTCCCTTCCCTTTTCTTAGTCTAGTTGTCTAGTTTTTATTTTATTTTAGGAGATCATGTCTCACCTTATCTTGGTCATGTCTCACCTTATCTTGGTTAAGAGTTGTAATCAATTTTCAAGGTTTGATCAAGTGTTATCATAGTCTGTGAGTGAGTCTCCAAGTCCAAAAGAGTTGAAAATTTAATGGCTCATAAGCATAACAAGTATGTTTCCCAATTGAGTCACCAAACTGTTGAAAAGTTTAAACTCAGAGCTCAAACTATCAGCCCTATCATTTTAAATTTCCCTTGTCATGCTTTTAAAACTCTGTTTACAACTTTGTCATGCCTTTGGTAATCTTCAAGTGATGATTTATTAGCCTTGTTAGCATTGTTTAAGGTAATGTCTTGGAAAATATTTCCAATGCCTTTGGAATCAATCTAGTAGCTCATATGGATTTGACATATTGTTTCAAGAGGGTACATGGTCTATCAAGTTAGGTTATTTCACTTGGTCACTTGGTTTAAAGCTTATTAATTTTGTTTGATGAAATTAAGGTATTTTAACAAAGTTTAAGGTTTTTGGAGAAACTTAGTTTTGCATTGTGACCAATATAATCCTTCTCGTGGTGAATTTTTTTCATGGATAATTGAATCATATGGGGAAGAGGTCAACTAAAGTCAAAGGAGGTCTAGAAATAATAATGTTACTTTACATGATATCATGTCTTTTACACTAGCTTTTTTTACACTTGGAGATGCTTTTAAGGAGATTCTTAGATTTCAAAGATAGAATACACATTCAATTTCACTTGTAAAATATGTAAAGTGATTTTTAAATGTAATAATGTTATAATGAAGTCATAATAATGGTCTAAATGTCAAAATAACTTAGTTTTGCTAAAAAGGTAGTTGTATGGGTTTGTACAAACTTGAGGAGTCCACTTCCAAGTGAATATGACTTAAAGGTGTATTTTGGTCTTATAAAATTCATATCCATGATTTTTAAGCTCTCAAAGGTCCTAAAACTACAAATTTTGCTTCTTTTCCTTCATCACTCTCTTCACAAACTCACAAGGGCAGTTTTCAAGTGCTTGACACAGACAAAGGAGATAGAGGTGGATCCTAATTTTTTTTACAAAGGTGGGGGTCATATTAATATTAATATTTGTGTCATTGGTTTTTTGGTTTATCCCATCTCCTTTATGAATAATTGTTAAGACCCTAGGGTGGTCTAAAACTACCTAGAAACCCCACAAACTTGTTTTCTTCTTTGAATTCATAGTTTGAATGGTTGAGTAATATTTAAGGAGATTTATAAGGTATATTAAAGCATTTAAAAAGTTTATCCAAACCTATTTTCCATTTTTGAGCCTAATATGTCAAGAAACCTCCATTCTTTCATAATTTTCAAGACAATTATCATTATTTATTGATGTTTTAGGGTTATTACTAAGTGGATAATGTTTTTTAAGATGATATATCATATATTAATTCAATTTAAGGATATTTAACTCCATGAAAATTCTCAATGCTCACTCAATTGCCATTTTCTCTAACCAACAAATAACATTCTTTATTTGCATAAGAGTGGTTTCAAAGGGTTTGGTACTGCACTATCAAAGCATCAAGGAGGTAATAAATTAATTATAGGTTGAATAAGATTATAAAAAAAAATTCTCAAGTTTAAAATTTTTCAAGGTTTGTCTTTAAGGTGACTAATGACACTCATAAGAGCAAAAGGTCTAATTGGGCCTAATGAGACTAATTACCCATACACAAGCCTATATATCATGATAAAGGATACTTGATTGATATGAGATATAAAATAATATTACATAGGTATAAAATGAGAATAAATAAAACCTTATATTGGTACTTTAACCTTAATTCCAACATTAACTCAATAGAACAATTCAAGGTGCCATGAGAATGAGGTTAAGAAATAGCCATCTACAATAGTCTTGAAGGTTGCAATAAAGATCTAAGTAAGTTTTGTCTTGTTTTAGGAGTTTAAACTCAAGATTAAAGAATGAAGTAAATTTAAAATTCCCATAGGGTCTTCAAGATGACTAGAGACACTCTTGGGATCAATAATTCCATTTTAAGCCCCAAATGCCTAAAGAACATAGTCAAAACTATGTATGGTTGTATGACCAACTTATGAGACCCTATAAAAGATTGTGTGTTACTCAAAATATGTTATGAAGGTGTTAGGGGAGTTGTAATGGGTGTTTTATCATGATATAAGGTGATGAAATGAGTTAAAGGCTACTAGAGCCCATTAAAACCATACAAGGAAACCTCTCAAAGTACTATTTAGAAGAATTTAATGTATTTTATTAGTTTTTAAGGTAAATACCATTTGTTGATCTCCATGATTATCATGATTTTAGATGATTCTTCAAGTTTATGAAGGGTAATTTTGACTCTATCAGTGTTCTCATCATTATATTTGTTAAATTCTAGTCATGCCAATTTTATGCAAGTTGATGAGACATTTCAAGTCTATGATAATCCTTATCAAACTATTATGAGTCTTATTAATCTTACGATGAACCTTACTAGTAGTATCCTAACTCATATCAGGTTCACTATGATCCTAAATATATGCCTCAATAGTCTTATCAAGTTTCTCATGATGCTTAATATCAATGATATGACTCTTACGTTCCTTGTGAACCATATCAGTCTTATGACCAGCCTTCATCTTTCGCATACAGATATGAAAATATTTATGAATACACTTGTTTCCAAGAAAGAATTGATTAGATAGAGAGCAAAATATTATCATGTGAAAGAAGATTTTATTCAAATTATCAATATGAGGAATTGAGTTGTGTCATCTCATATTAGAGAAGATGGAGACTTGGGAGAGATAACAATGTGAGTTGAATTAGTTGTTTCAAAATCCCTCTTGTATTCCATACTAGCCTTATTGTGTTCCTTATCCTCATGAATTCCTTGACCATCCTCAGTTTGAACCAAAAAATCTTTTTGTTTGGAAATAATAATTAATACATATACCTATCTAAGAGGTTGAATCTCCATATAGTTCCATTTCTTCCTTACTGATCCCTCAAGATCAAACTATCCATGAGGACAAATATGTTTTAGATTTTGATAAGGTGATGGCCAAGTAAAAGGATTAGAATGTATAAGTCTTTAATAAATTATCTTTCCCTCCTCTTCAAGACTCTCTAGATGATTTAATTACCCTCAAGGCTCTAAAATATAATGATGAATAACCTCCCATGCCTCATATTCCCTCTCAAATAAGTGAATTCCATCACCCTCTCACCATATCCATTATTTGAGAGAAGCCTATTATATAGAGGATTGAATATTAAGTTTTAGATACAAGTGAGACTCTTGTAGAGTTTGAAGAGGATTCTTTAAGTTTGTATTAGAAGGATATTTTAATTGATACTTCACTTATGGTACAAGTTGAGAATCAAGCTGAAGATGATCTTTAAAAAGACATCTTAGTTGGACAAGAGAAGATCTTGGACATAGGAGAAATAATTCCAAATGAACAAGGTTGTGAGCTTGAGGAAATGGTACAAGATGAAGTCATAAATGGATTTGGCATGGTTTCAAAGGAGAAATAAGTTAACCTTAATAAAGTTGATTCCAAATCACATCATGATTTCACATTTGACATTCTTAACATTCATATAGATCCACTTGAGAAAGATGAATATGTCATTCAAGCTAATCTCAGTCATGTTGATCAAAGTGAGGAATAAAAAGATGATTAATAGTTATACATTGAGTCCTTATAAGAGATTAAATGCCTTTGTAAGGATACATCTCCTATTGAGCATTTTTATGAGGAGTTAGATCAAGATATGCCTATTGAATATCATGATGCAACTTAGGTTGAATATTTAAAGCTTCTTGAAGAGCTTGATGAACTTACTGTAGTTGATAAGAAGAATGAGGTCACATAGGATGCCATAGATACTCAAGGATAATGCGTAAATGGACTATATTTTGATCAAGTTGTAGCTACCAAATATTATTAGAAAGATATTAAAGTACAAGATGAATATGTATTCATTGGTGACTAGTTTGTTATTGACTACTCATATGAGGAGATGCTAAGAGAGTTGGCATGCAAGAAGAGTGACTCATCAAATATAATATTTAACAAGCACCTTGCTTTACAACTTGTAACATCTCTTGGAGGAAATAAGTTCATGAATTTTCCTTTTGATCCAGGTGGATCATTATTTTTTATAGTTATTTATTTTTAGTAGTTTATTTCTTTGATTCCATAAGTGCTTATTGTACATTAGGTGTCTTGTTAAGATTAGTTCCATTCCCTTCATTTTTAGTCTAGTTGTTTTGTTTTGTGTGTTGTTTTAGGAGGTCATGTCTCACCTTATCTTGGTCAATATTTTTAATTAGTTTTCAATGTATGATCATGTGTTTTCATAGTGTGTGAGTGAGTCTCTAAGTCTAAAAGAGTTGAAAAGTTAATGGTTCATAAGCATAACAAACATGCTTCCCAGCTAAGTCTCCAAAATGGTGACAAGTTTGATCTCATAGGTCAAATTATCACCCATATCATTTAAAACTTTGCTTGTCATGCTTCTACAACTCTGTTTAAATCTTTATCTTACCTTTGGTAGTCTTCAAATGATGATTTATTATCCTTGTTAGCATTGTTTAAGGTAATTTCTTAGACAATATTCCCAATACCTTTAGAATCAATCTAGTAGCTCATAGGGGTATGTCATATTGTGTCAAGAGGGTACATGGTCTATCAAGTCAAGTTATTTCATTTGGTCACTTGGTTTTAAGCTTGTTAGTCTTGTTTGATGAAATTAAGGTATTTTAGAAAATTTTAAGGTTTTTGGAGAAACCAAGGTTTGCATTGTGAAATAAATATTCCTTCTCATGGTGAATTTATTTCATGTATCATTGAATCATATCAGTAAGAGGTCATCTAAATTTAAAGCAAGTCTCAAACTTATACTATTACTTTATATGAGATCATCTCTTTTACACTAGACTTCTTTGCACTTGGAGATGATTTTAAGGATATTATAAGTTTATAAAGATATAATACACATTATATTTCACTTTTCAAAGATTTAAAGTGAGTTTTCAATGTAATATTATTAGATGGAAGTTATAATAAAAGTCTACATGTCAAAATAGCCCAGTGGGTTTGTACAGACTTAAGGAGTCTACTTCTAGGTGAATCACCTTAAATATGTGTTTTGGTGTTATAAAGGTCATATCCATGAGTTTTAAGATCTCAAAGGTCTTAAAAGTGAAACTTTTGCTTCTTCTCCTTCATCTCCCTCTACACAAGCTCATAAGGGTAGTTCTGAAGTGCTCAATATAGATAGAGGAGAGAGAGAGAGAGAGAGAGAGAGAGAGAGAGAGAGAGAGAGAGAGAGAGAGAGAGAGAGAGAGAGAGAGTTGGATGCTAATATTTTTTATAAAGGATGGGGTCATAATAAATATTAATATTTATATCATTTTAAATTTGATTCATCCCCTCTCCTTTATGAATAATTGTTAAGTCCCTAGGGTGGTCTATAACTACTTAGAAACCCCACAAGCTTGTTTTCTTCTTTGAATTCATAGTTTGGAATAGTTTGAATGGTTGATTAAAATTAAAGGAGATGTATAAGGTATATTAAATAATTTCACAAGTTTATCCAAACCTATTTTCCATTTTTGATCCCAATTTGTCAAGAAACCTCTATTTTTGCATAATTTTCAAGACAATTGCCATTGTTTCTTGATGTTTTAGGGTTATTTATGATTAGATCATGTTTATTGAGATGATATATAATATTTTCACTAAATTTGAGGCTCTTTAACTCTACAAACATTCTTAATTATCATTCTAATGTCATTTTATCTAAGCAATAAACAACATTCTTTGTCTGCATAAGAGTGGTTTCAAAGGCGTTGTTATTTCACTATCAAAGGATCAAAGAGCTAATAAATTTATTATAGGTTGAATGATATGATACAAAAGTGTTCAAAAGTTTAATTTTTTTAAAGGTTTATCTTTAAGGTGACTAATGACACTCATAGGAGTAAAAGGTCTAATTAGACCTAATATGATTAATTACCCATACACAAGCCTATATATCATGATGAAGGATACTTTATTGATATGAGATAGAAAAAAAATTAAATAGATCTATACAGAGCATCAATACAACCTTCTAGAGGTATTTTAACCTTAATTCTAATAAGAAATCCATAGAATAATTTAAGGTGACATGAGAATGAGGTTAAGAAATAACCATCTACAATAGTCTTGAAGGTTGTAGTAGAGATCTAAGTAAGTTTTATCTTGTTTTAGGAGTTTAAACTCAAGTTTAAATCATGAAGTAAATTCACAATTCTCATATGGTCTTTAATATAACTAGAGACACTCTTGAGAGAAAGAAGTTGATTTTAAGCCTCAATTCCTAAAGAACATAGTCAAGACTATGTATGGATGTATGACCAACTTGTGAAACCTTATAAAAGACTATGTATTTCTCAAAATGTGTTATGAAGGTGTTATAAGAGTTGTTATGGGTGTTTTAGCATGATATAAGATTATTAAAATGAGCTAAAGGTTACTAAGGCCATCAAAACCGTATAATGAAACCTCTTAAAGCATTGTTTATCATAATTTAATATATTTTAGCGATTTTTAAGGTAAATACCATATATTTATCTCCATCATTATCACATTTTTGGATGATTATTAAAGTTAAGGAAAGGTAAGTTTGACTCTATGAGTGTTCTTAGCATCATATTTTTCAAATTCCATGACCTTAGAATCATATTTGTCAAATTCCAATCATGGCATATATCAGTCTATAGTCCATACAAAGGCCTAAAAAAGGTAAAAACACCACCTACAATAGTCAATTAGGCTTCTTCAAAAGTCATCTTATTGAATCATGAAAGTAAGTGATTGTCACTTTTAAGGTTCTCAATGATAGGAATTTGATATTATAACATATTGGGAGAAATGAGACAAGTGGTATGACATCATGATGACTTATGAAGTCCACTAAACACTAAAATGTTGACCGACAACCATATAGGTGAATAACACAGTCAATCTATGCTAAGTGTATGAGATGTCTTATGTGATAAAGTAAATATGAGGTTTGGATTACTTTACAAGGTAATAAGAGGCTTGAATCTTATTCTTAGAACTACATAGGTATTCTATCAGTTAATTCATCCATATGTAAGCCAAGTTTAAATATTCATCTAAAACCATATATCTTAAGGTAGTAAAAAAACCTTTTATGTAATATGAATTTTTTGATTATCTCCAAGAAGATGAACTTAGGTTGCATTATATGGATATGAGAGAGTGAAATAAATGTTATCCATTGATACCAAAAGGATATTAGTAAACATAAGTAAGAACTAATTGAATTTTGTAAGTATGTAGTCCATATAAGGATAAATTGAACCTATATCCATGATAATAGGGCTATTCTAAGAAGTATCATGTTGTAAAGATAGTTTGAAAGGTGGTGTTTTTTTTAGGAACCCAAATGATATAAATGATAACTTTTAACTTTGAGATAATAATGAAATTTAGGTGTATTTTTTAAGTGTACAATCCACTAAACTCTAAAATCATCATCTACAGCTAGCTTATAGGCCAAACTCATCTTGAAGGACAATGAGGAAGATGTGGAAGAATGAAATGATGAGATTAAACTTTGGATGAGAATTAAAATTCATAAGATCTTATAATATGACATAAGGTTATATATAACCTCTCAAATTAGTTATCTTCATGAGTTTACTTCAAGTGAGCCTAAAATCAAGACAAGGTAATTACATAGTCAACCTGCCTATCCAAATGCATGAGAAACTTATGTGAAGGAAAGTTTTGCAGGGGTTTGGATACTTTTTCAAGGTAATAATGAGTCTTTTACAAGGATAAATTCCTATCAAATTTTAATTACATATTTTTTCTCCATATAAAGGCCTAAAAAGGTAAAATATCCACTTATAGCCACCTAATTAAGCCTAACTAAGTTTGAAAGACAAGGTGGGAATGTAAGAATACGATAATGAGTTGGGACCTTAAATGATCATATAGTAAATCTATTAGAGTTTATAAATCTAAAATAAGTTCATAATAATATTATAAAGCATGAATATATCATGAATTTTATAGGCCTATATGTACCTATATTTAAGCAAAATAACCTATAACCAACTTGTAGGCTTAACAAGATCTCTAAGATCAATAATATAAGTATGAGACATAAAGGTATGGTTGAAGATATATGTTTATCAGTCATTGACTTTATTATGTAATGGTATTTAAGGTCATGTATAACCTCTCAAATTAAAAATCTTATCTTAGGGAGCTATAGTCAGTCATATACACCTACAATCAAGAAAGGTGAAGACACAAGCTATGTATGCTAGTGAGTGGATATCTTATTTGAGAGATGATAAAGGAGTTTAATGTATTTTAAATAGATACTAAGAGTTTTAAATAAATATCATAGAACTAAACAAGGTCTTTTGTCACCTATTTCTCTAAATAAGTAAGAGAGTACTAAAATCATACACCTATAGTTATGTGCACCTACATGCAGTCATTACAAAGGATGAGAACATGGACAAGGTTTATAGATGAGATTATGGATATGTTAGAGATGAATTAAAATATATTTTAGATTTTAATGGGTTGTGTGTACCAAATTTTAGATTCTTGAAATATTACTAAAATTGATAATAAAACCTAAAATCTAATGACGCCAATAAGAATGGATAAAAGAGGCAAAATCATAATAACAAGAACATTCTTACCTCTTTAAAAATCCATTCCAAGATTTTAATTTTGATGATGGATATACTTTGACTCATAATTTGGATATCATTATGGCTTTATTTTGGATGTTGGATGTTTAGATCAATTGATAATTGGACATGGATTATCCATGAATTTTCTAGATTAATTTTGAAATGGCTTTGGTATGAGCTTATTAGATGTCCTTTCATGGAGGATAAAGGTTTATTAAATATATGGAGGGAGGGAAGATCTAGGGATAAGATTCAAAATTGGATGAGGAGATTTAATAGATAGAGATTATCTAAGGAATATTAAATTCCTTGAAAACCTCTAGAGTTAGAGGTTTCTAGAGAGGGAGGATATGTTAGAGAGAGTTATATATTTCAAGATTTTTATAAATATCTTTTGGAGTTAATGATGATTATAGTAAGGTTAGATGGGGATTAGATAAGGATTAGGTGACTAGGGGTGTTGAGAAGCCTAGGGTGTAGGCTAGTAGGTGGTTAGGTGCAGCTATGGGAATTTTAAATTCCCATATAATAGATAACTAGGATTAGATTAAGATAATAGGGATTAGGATATAATTAATGAAAGAGAGGGATTAGAATAAGGTTAGTCAATTTAGGATATTTTAAGGGGGTTAGTAGATGAATGGCTCTAAATAAGATAAATTAGCGGGATAAAATAGGTTAATTGGAATTAGTTTTGACTAATAGAAATATTTGTCCACAATAATGAAGTGAGTGATTTTAGGTGCATACATTCTCCCCCTATTTGAAATGGAATTTCAAGTTGAATGAAGTAGAATGAGTAATGTTCTTTCAAATAAAAACCATTTCATAGATTAATTCTAGTATATGATGTTAGTGGATATGATGCCCCCTTGAGGGGACATGCAAGGAATAATGAGCTAGATGGCCACTCAAAAGAAGAAAATATGGGTGGCATGTGATGGAGAGATGAGGGGATGGGATGCTATATTTGAGATAGAATATGAATAAGATGAGTTTGATGTTGATAAATTAGTTACAAAGTGATAATGATCCCCCTAGCATGGACATATGCACATGGAATATAGATGATGGGTGTCACAGTTGTAGACACATCCTAAGGGGGAATCAACCATGATAGGATGATGATAGGATAAAAGGAAACCATCTTTAGATTTATTCCAATCAAGGATGCATGAAAGGGAGAGTTATAGGTTAAGATAATATTATGATTTGATAATATTAGTGATGGTTATATCTCAAATTTAAGTAGATTGATATGATGATAGTAATGATAGAGAAGAATTGATATGATAAAGTGACAAAAAAGATTGGGATGATTCCTCTAGAAAAGACACATTTAAGGGAGTAAGAGAGGAGATAGTGGCTGGGCTATCCTTAGGCACTAAAAATTGGCCAAATGTTTCCTACATAGTCTAAAAAAGACCTTAGGCCAATTTAGTTCTAGATAGAGGATAAAAGAGAATGATTGATTAGAGGATGGGGATGATTAGCGATTAGGGGATGATGTTAGTGACTCAGATGATGAGATGAAGATGAAATATGGGATGTTAGTTGGATGGTTTGTGATTTAGATAAGGATTATAATGATAAAAATCCATAACAAATGTCATAAGACTCATCATAGTCTAAACAATCCATTAAATATGGCACTTGGTAGTATGACCCATGATATAGACATGACCAAGAGGACATTGTGCCAAAGTTCATGTGCAAGTAGCAATCTCAAAATATTTGAGGGAACTTATGGTGTCTTCATATAATCCTTATTAATTTCTCATTAAGACATGATGAAAGAAAAACATAAGATGAACAAGATATATACATGATAAACAAGACAAATAAAACAAACAAGTAACACAGATGAGTATCTACATGCAATGTCCTAATGTCTTTTCTAAGGATTGGATGAGTGATTGAGTGATGAGTTGGATTAAGATGATCATGATGTGATTAGTAATATATGATGGGTTTATATTTGGATAAGGTGATCATGATTAGGATGAGGCTAAGATATTTCCCCTAGTGTAGGATGGAATTAAGGATGATGTGATAAGGTCTTTGAATAATGATAATGTCTATAAAGGATGATGTGATAAGGTATTTTAATATTTATTAAATATCAAAATAAAATCAAAAAGTGGTTAAATAAGGTAATTAGGCAAGTGATGACCAAGGATCACCAACAGACAAGGCCCTATAATAATTCAATTCAGCAAGGAAACTAGGAGAATATGATAAAATACCTTTCATGTTAACAAAAAGTGATTGGATGGGTGATAGACATGAAGATGAAATTATAAGGATAGTTATGGGATAAATTAAATTTTATACTAGCAAAAAAGTGAGTTGATGGGTGCTATATATGAAAAGGCAATAGATAAGAAGTGATGGGTGCTAGATTAAATTACTTGATAAGGTGATGTATGTTGATAAGACTTGACTAATAGGATGAGGTGGAAAATGTGAAGGGATGGGTGACCCCTAAAATTTGGTCTTAATTGTTAGGAATCTAGAACAACAAACATGCTCTGATCCCACTTGTCAGGATGCGAAACCGGAAACATACAATTGATTACCAAACTTCAAGCAACTTAAATATACAGAAATAACCAGAATCAACAAGTAACTAAAATTTAGAATAACACAGCATATGAGAGACAATACACAACTTGTATTAACACTTTATATAGAAAAAAATACAATAAAGAAGATGCCACTTCTTCTCCACCACCTTATAGAGGTTTCCCACACCTCAAGTGAACAGTAAATCTTCTCCCCAAAGCTCTCCCTCTCATAGGTCCCAACACCCAACTTAAATACAGAGTTGGTGTTCACTTCCCGTGCTCCACGCACAACACAAGTGCTCCACGCACTCCACAAGCACTCCACGTGCTCCACAAGTACTCAAAGTACTTCAAGTAGATCTCCCATGAACCTGCAACAACCTGCAATTCAACAGACCATACTTATGGAAGGAACTCCCTTGCCTTCCTCTTGCTCTATCTGAGTACACACCTGTACTCCAAGTAGATCCTGCATGATACTGCTCCCTATTGTGTTGCTGTCTGTATGACCTTGCACACTTGCAAATCAAACAACGGTTCTGCTCACCTGTGAACCTCGACCTTGCACACACATACACCTACAGATCAACGATCTTACTTACCATGTAGATCTCCTATATAGGCCATGCAACTGTGACCAAGATCCTACACTCCTGAAGAACCCAGCTGGCTCTCCAATCCAGCACCAACACACCTGGTACTGTGGCACTAGGAGGAATGCACCATTGCTCTACCTCACACACATAAGGAGCTTATAATTATGCTCTCTTACTCCCTAGCACACTTTTCCAATACAACCATGAGTCTATTATATAGATCTCATCCAACAATAATTAGACATCTAATTACAATAATTAGATCCGTAGCTATGAGTCTAAAATTAGCACTCATCATGCAAACACTTGGTCCGTTAGCTAACTACCCGTAAATAGCTCACAGTCAAACCACACAGGCGACCGACGTCGGTCCCTGTCTGCCTGGAGGTGACCGACGTCGGCCGATATATGACCGACGTCGGTTGCTTCCCTTTGTTATCCTGTCGACGTCGGCTGATCAGACCGACCCCAACTTCTCTGCAACTCAGCAACCTTCAGCAACCTCCTCTCCTGTTTGCATCAGTGAAGCTTTTAGCTCCACAATCCTAACAATCTCCCACTTGGAGATAAACAGTTGCACTGTACCTGTACCTGTACTCTGTCTAATCTATTTCCTAGTTTGTATCCCTCTTCAAGCTCCCACCTGAAGACAACCCACCACACAACTTGTGATGTACCACCTGTCATCCGAGTATCCTGCCACATCCGAACCTACAACACCTGTAGTGAAGTCCTGACCCTACATAGCAACACCTGCTGCCGGTCCCTCTCAGAAAACCTGAGAACCCACTTCCCCGAATTGGCTCCTAACTCTGATAGCTCCCACTGCATGGGAATACTCAGGTCTATACCAGACCTCATGTGATTTCGTACACTGTACCTGTCCAGCCCTTAGTGTGCTCCGGTTCTACATCCCGAACCTCGCCAACACCTGATTCACATCAGCTCCCACTCGAGACAAAATCAACCTGTGATCTCCATGCCTCCCATGTCAAAGAATTCCGCTGCTCCAAACTCCTCATGACATGCCACTGAACTAATCTTACCCTTAGCTCAGCAAAACCTTGTATGTACACCCCTGCTAGCTAGCATACTATCCACATACAGCAACAGAATGATGTTGTAATCATCATCCCCCTGGTAAGTCAAACCATAGTAGTTACCTGACACTGACTGAAGCCATGCTTCATCCTCCACCTGTCAAAACTTGTACCACTATCCTGCAACTACCTCAAGACCATATGCCTGGTCTTCCGTCTCATGTATCCATTCTCTCTATTCTTCTACTAAGGCATCCATTCGTCTCTGTGCTTTCATCCAGCTGGCAAACCTACCAAAACTCCCATTTGGTTCTGCATCATAATCCTGCCTAACTCACACCTATTTCCTGGATCCTTCCTGCTCTACAATCAGCAACAAGTATGAAGAAGAGGAACACGAATTTGAGGGCCTACTTATGCCTTCAGTCCTCTGTATGGGTGTTTGAGACTCCTTGACAGCTTGCTGTCCACCCAAAATTTGTTACAGTGACCGACCTCAGTCACTCCACAGTCTGCATCCGACCGATGTCAGTTCCATGCATCTGTACCTGACTACCAGCCTACCAGCGCTGGTGTCCCTTCTACCGATGTTGGTCCTCCTGACCGACATCGGTCTTACATTTTGCCGACATCGGTCCTCCTGACTGACATCGGTCTTACATTCTGCCTGACATCGCCGGCTTCGGTCTGCACAGGACCGACATTGGCACCTGTCTGTTCGACGCCGGTTCCTCCTGACCAACGCCGGTGTCTGTGTTCGCCTGTGAGTGATGACTTTTTACCCACGAGCTCCTTTGGATCAATCTCCATGTCCAAACTGCCCTGCTCAGATGTATCCAGCCTCATCCACTGAACTCTGTCCACCATCTCCTCTAAGAACACCAAGGCTTTCCAGTTCTTAAGCCTATCAAATATATCTGTCTTCCACTTAAGAACATGCATCTCCTTCCTGCTCATGTGACCAAGCCTATGAAGCCACGTCTCCGCAATAGAAGAAGAATCAGTAATATAAACAAGTAGATAAAGAATACCTGTTTTCTTACCACCAGCTAATTCAAGTGCTACCGCTGTGAGAGTTCTTGTGCATCTCTCATCACCTAATATTTTTGAAGAAATTAGCCATATCTCCAAACCTGGGACCTGCATGACCTTCATCAACACCTGTGTGTTGGCCGCCTGCAATTTCAGCTTCACTTCCCCTTTGCCAATTCTTTGGCAAGGCTTACCAGCTCCTCTACCTGGGGCTGCATGGAAAGAGGCAACTGAATCTTTTATCCAAGATTCAACTTTATCCAAGAAACTTGCAAATACATCCTATGCAACAACACCTACTACATCTGTATCTTCAATTTCTTCATGCTGATCTGTTACCAACCAACAATGTTCTTTTACCTGCTCTTTCTTTCCATAGGACCGTGAGTAACCGTCTATGCTTTTCAACTCCTCCATTCTTAGCTTACTTTGATCTGCTGTTGCTCTACTCCCACTCAATCAGAAACCCCTGAGAGTGCCCTGTAACCAAACACAACCTGCTTCCTGCAACCTTAGCTCTGATACCACTTGTCAGGAATCTAGAACAACAAACATGCTCTGATCCCACTTGTCAGGATGTGAAATCGGAAACATACAATTGATTACCAAACTTCAAGAAACTTAAATATGCAGAAATAACCAGAATCAACAAGTAACTAAAATTCAGAATAACACAGCATATGAGAGATAATACACAACTTGTATTAACACTTTATACAGAAAAGAATATAATAAAGAAAATGCCACTTCTTCTCCACCACCTTACAGAGGTTTCCCACACCTCAAGTGAACAGTAAATCTTCTCCCCAAAGCTCTCCCTCTCATAGGTCCCAACACCCAACTCAAATACAGAGTTGGTGTTCACCTCCCGTGCTCCACGCACAACACAAGTGCTCCATGCACTCCACAAGCACTCCACGTGCTCCACAAGTACTCAAAGTACTTCAAGTAGATCTCCCATGAACCTGCAACAACCTGCAATTCAATAGACCATACTTATGGAAGGAACTCCCTTGCCTTCCTCTTGCTCTATCTGAGTACACACCTGTACTCCAAGTAGATCCTGCCTGATACTGCTCCCTGTTGTGTTGCTGTCTGTATGACCTTGCACACCTGCAAATCAAACAACGGTTTTGCTCACCTGTGAACCTCGACCTTGCACACACATACACCTGCAGATCAATGATCTTACTTACCATGTAGATCTCCTATATAGGCCATGCAACTGTGACCAAGATCCTACACTCCTGAAGAACCCAGCTGGCTCTCCAATCCAGCACCAACACACCTGGTACTGTGGCACTAGGAGGAACGCACCATTGCTCTACCTCACACACAGAAGGAGCTTATAATTATGCTCTCTTACTCCCTAGCACACTTTTCCAATACAACCATGAGTCTATTATATAGATCTCATCCAACAATAATTAGACATCTAATTACAATAATTAGATCCGTAGCTATGAGTCTAAAATTAGCACTCATCATGCAAACACTTGGTTCGTTAGCTAACTGCTCGTAAATAGCTCATAGTCGAACCACACAGGCGACCGACGTCGGTCCCTATCTGCCTGGAGGTGACTGACGTCGGCCGATATATGACCGACGTCAGTTGCTTCCCTTTGCTATCCTGCCGACGTCGGCTGATCAGACCGACCCCAACTTCTCTGCAACTCAGCAACCTTCAGTAACCTCCTCTCCTGTTTGCATCAGTGAAGCTTTTAGCTCCACAATCCTAACATTAATATGAAATTTTGTATCTAAATATGGGATAATATGAGATGGATGGATATGGATATGATTATGGGTTTCAAGATAAGATAAGACATCATGGACTATTTTGGGTTTTTTCAAATTTTATACTTTTTAGGGTTTTTGACATTTTTCAAATTTTAGGGATTTTTGGGATATGTATATAAACTATTCAAATGGGGATAATATCAAATGTAATATCGATCCTAGAAACCAATATAAGGATGGAGGGATGATGGATAGGATGGAAAAGGATGACAA
The DNA here is from genome assembly GCA_037957365.1 of Torreya grandis. Lineage (NCBI taxonomy): Eukaryota > Viridiplantae > Streptophyta > Pinopsida > Cupressales > Taxaceae > Torreya > Torreya grandis. The sequence continues at coordinate 530,745 of JARHVA010004697.1, read as the reverse complement.
CGATGTGGACCAAGGATGAATGGACTGAGGATAGCTAACGACTGCATCATGAATGAACCATATGGTTATTTTCTTGAGTGTATATTGAAATATATGCCAAGATGGTTTTGGAGCAATTTATCAAGACATTTTCCACTTCCTTAAGAAGGTCAATATGGGAGTGAATAAGATATAGGATGCATGATATGATGGTGGATGATGGATAGGACAAATGGACCAAGGGATAAAATGATGGGTGATATAGATAACGTAGATAAGGGATGTGACAAGTGGGATTGATGGATAAAGATATGAAATGGATGGATTTTCCCTTAAGTGTTGAGGAATAATGTAGATAATAGAATATTCTACCATGATGCCAAAAATTATTTTTCATCATGATACTTGCCCAAGGCATTAGAATATTAGTTGTCACCATTGGATGAATGCATTTTTTTTTCACTTATTAATGGAATATAAATTTATTAGCTGATGGGATAAATGAAAAGTGTGGATACTTGATGAATTATTTATCCAAAACCTATTATAGAGATGTGTGATATGAGGATCATGTCTTGGTTGTTGGATGCATTGGGGTTCACATGACCTAATGTTATTCTTGATTGAAATCCCTCCAGATATCTAGAGTAGGTATCATTATTGCCCTTAGGAGATACAATGTTGCCTGGGAGGGTGATAGGAGGCATGGATTTGAATGGGTTTTTATGAGGATGGATGGGACTTGGATGGATCACAAGAATTAATTTGATTGTGGGTTTGGTATAAGATGGTGTGATGGGTGATGGAAGATTAGGACTAGGAGTCACATACATCATTAAAGGTATTAGACATTCTTCATTTTATTGGTGCCATGTGACAAAAGATTGTAGGAGATCTAAGATATTTTTAATTTTGTGGTTCATCTTTGATCAAACTATTTGATAGATAATCAACCATATGATTTTAAGCATTTAACTATATTTTATTTTGACTACCCCTTGGTGCCTGATTTGGGCTTTACTAGAGGAGATTAATTCTTGACTTGGAATATTATGATGATTTTTATGGTTCCCTAGTTCTCGATATTGGCATTCAATAAGGGGAGATGATTTTGGATTAGGATAATGATTTAATTCTTCTTGATTTTAATTTATGGGATCCAAGACAGTGTGATCATGATTTATGACTTTTAGTGTGTAGTCTTAGACCTCTATGTTTGTGGTACTCCTTATGTTTCTCAAAGAAGGGTCTAATGATGTATGCTCTTGTTCCTCCTTCTGGAGGGAGGTAATTAAATTATCATTAAAGGGAAGAAAGGGGTATATAAAGGATTAAGGTGATGGAGATGGTTTTATAAGGTTAATGAGTGGCGATGGGGCAACAAAGTCATTATAGGGGTTCTTAGGAGATCTAGTTTTGGCATCAAATAAAATATCTTAAAGATCAGAAAAAGGATCACTAGGACTATTTAGAATGTATGCATATGAGATAAAAGTAAATTCACTATAATTATCTTTGAGAGATAAATCTTCCAAAAACTCATTTATGATATCATCACCTTAAATGGGATAAAAATATATGCTTGGTAATGGATTAGAGGTATCTGGATTATAAATATCCTTTAAAAAATAGACATTATCAACATCAATGAGGGATGATGTTTCTGATAAGGAATATGATTTGTATCTTGGTGTTGAACATGATCCTATCTACGATAAGACTTTTGATGTTGAATTAGATGAAATAATTCTAATAGATACATTATCTATGATTGACCTCTCAACATGGGCTATTTGATGTGATGGGTGAGAGGGAGATGATGAAGGATTGATGGATTTAGGGAGAGGGCCATAGAAGGATTCATGAGAGATAGGTTGATTGAGATCATGGAGAATGGACTCAAATTTTATACAGGATTTGTCAAAGATGGGAGTGGTATCTTGACCTTGGATTGGAGATGGAAGGGCTTGATCATGACTGGGAAGAGGATCATGGAATTCCTCTTTCTATTCACCTAGGGATGTAGATGTAACTAGTTCATCATTAATTACTATATCACCATGATCAATAAGGTCTTGGACAAAATCTTGGAAAGGTTGACATTTATTAATGGTATGCCCCCAGGTTTTATGGTATGGATAATATTTATTAGATTTGTACCTAGAGGGATTAGGCTCAGTGGGATCAAGATGATGGAAGGGAAGATGAACCATTATGTTAACAATGACTAGTTGCTTAGAAAGGGATTTCAAGGACATAGGAAGGGGAGTATAAGGGCCCACTTTAATTTTTGACCTAGATGTCAAAGCATTGGACTTTTTATTAGATGGTTATTGATGTGGTTATGTGGATGGATTATTAGTGGCCAAGATTAGATTTCCCTTGCTAGCATAGGAAGGGGAAGTTGATTGTTTATGACTATGTAATGGAGGATTAGTGTGGGTTTCACATGAAGGGACTTGGACATGTGGTGTAATGAGTAAAAGGGGGTCAACCCATTAAGGGAATGGTATACCCATCATAATTAATTTCAAGAGGATCTCATCCTTATAGGTAGCTATGTATTGGTCAATAAAAGTGGGTTATAGTTCTATGGTGATGGTTGATAGGTGATGAAGTAAGTAGGATAGGGATTGTATAGGGTTCTTCAATAAAATAAGTCAAAATAACTGAGCTAGTACGATAGGAAATGAGATATACTAATGGATTAAGGATTATAGTCAAATGTCAAACTAATAGTGCAATAGGTTCTAACAACTTATCAATAATGCTTAGTTGTCAAACTAGTAAAAGGATTGAGAATGTGATGGCTGTCCAATATTCAAAACTAGCAATAGGATGATATGATGGGTGCTAGTAATGAATAAGGAAAGATGATTAGACTAGATTATATTGATGGGTTTTATAAATTGAGATTGGAAAGGTGATAATATGCTAACAAGATATTGACTAGGTATGAGTATCTATCCAAAGGATAAGTGATAGTGGAGTAGGATGATGTGGATGATAGGACTAGATCAAAACCTTAGACTAGTTTTTTTAAGATTGGTATGGGGTAAAATTAGGTGATGAAGGTGATTAAGACAATGGAATAAGTATAAGGATGATGATAGGTGATGATTAAATGATAAAGGGGTAATGAAAGATGGATGGTTTAGACCTGTATCTGACCTAGAGGCCAACTAGGATAAGATGAGGTGATGACTAACAAGGTCAAGACAACTAATCAAGTATGGATTTCAAGATAAGATGTGGATGATGAGGTATGATTATGATGTGATTATGGGATTACTAATGACATATGGGTCTAGTGATAAGATGTGATTAAAATGATATGCAAAAAGATGATACATATATACAAGGGGATGATGATGAGGATGTACAAGATGAAAGGATATATGTAAGAGACTAATGAGATAAGGATGTATGAGATTTTGGTGATAGGGGTATGAATAAGGATGGGTGAATATGTTTAAGACAAAATTGTAGATGGGGTAAAATATAAAAGGATGATACATATGAGGTGAGAGTGAGATATGGGTGGATAAGATGATGATTAATATGGGTGCATGATGGCTAAATTATAGGTGGAACTAAGATGGGATAAAACTAGTAGGATGTATAAGAGAACAAAGTTATGTACAAGAGGGTAAAACTAGGATATATAATATGATGATTAGGATTAGATGAATATGATTAAGGATAAACGTATATGGTTAGACTAGGATAAGATGATAAATGGTATATAGAAAATACACTCAAGGGGATGATGATGATTAAAATATAAAAGTGGATGGGGTGATAATTAATGATAGGTAGAGAGGGTTTGATTAAGAGGAGATAGAGAAAGATGGGGATGATAAGAATATACAAATATAAGGATGTGTAATGTAAGATAGGGGTATGATGTATGATGTGGGGATATGGTGATAAGAAGAAGAGATGAAGTGACTATGTAAAGGTAAGTGGGTTATGATGTAGACTTGAGTAAGGATGTAATATGTGATTGGGGTATGAAGGTAACAAGGGTATGACTAATGATGAGTCGGTATGAAAAAGACAAGGATGGATGAATAGATTATGTACAATGATAAATATGATATAGAGGATGAGATGTGGGTGATGGGAGTATGACTAATGGTGTGTGAATATAATTAAACTAGGGTGTGATAGGGGTGAGATGGTAGATGGGACATAGATAATAATTACAAAGGGATGATGATGAGAATGACAAGACAAGCATATTCAAGACAAGATGTAGGTGATGGGGATGCAAATCAAGATGATGATGATGACTAGGATGTATATAAAAGGATGATGGGATATAGATTTATAAGGTTATAGAATGATGAGGATGGAATATACAAGGTGATATGTGTAAAGGACCTAGATAGGTTTGGATAGGTAAAAGGCTGACTCGGCTCATAAATACTATGGGTTTAACACAATACACACCTAATAAAGTAAGCCACAATATAGGATTAGTAAACTAATGGGTGTGTAACTTGATGCCTACACAATCCAATGACTTCATAGGTGAGGTTGTAGGCTAGTTACCCATTATGATATCAACTTAACCCTCTTAACTTGCTTGCACATGATGGATACTCCAAAACTTATACTAAATCCTATAGAAAAACACTTATTACCACTGGAAGGTCCTATACTAGGATGAATGAGCTCTCTAGGGGCATATTTGATATACACAAAGGTACAATGGGGCCCAAGTCCTTATAGGGTGTTTTCTAATGCTTGGTTTAGAGAGTTAATTCTTCCCCTTCATAAATAACTTGTATGGAGTCAACCACTTAGCCTAATGACAATTGTCCCTAATTTGTATACTGTATCAGAGCATAGAGTTTGGTTAGAGTGTGGTGGTGAAATCCATGACACTAACCCATATATTCTAAGCCTCATACATGGTGTTAAAATCCACATCATTTTATAGCCTAGGGGAGGGCTTAAAAAACAAGCAAAACACATGATGCAATTAATTAACCATTCTAATTGCCTATGTGTGTCGCACATGATACCATAATTATTCACAAGCTAACACACATAATTATGTATAAGGAATGATCAATAAGATATATAAAAAATATGATTAAAAATGATATATATATATGTATGTATGTATGTATGTATGTATATATGTGTGTGTGTGTATATATATATATATATATATGTATATATATATGTGTGTGTGTGTGTATACACACACACATATATATACATATACATATATATATATATATATATACACACACATATGTATATATATACATATATATATGTATATGTGTGTATATATATGTGTGTGTGTGTGTATATATATACATACACATATATGTATGTATATATATATATATAAGGTAAAAAATGATTTAAAATTATTTTAAGAGTGCCAAAATGGTCTTTAACTAGTATACTACAAGAAAAAAGGTTAGTAATTTGATATGGTACTCAAGAGGGGGTCCTAAAACAAAAAAAATTAGTAGTTTTGATAAATTAGTCTTGAGGGGTAACCTGCAAAAAAAATTGTTAGACCTAAAATAACCCCTATAAGAAACAAGATGTTAGACATATATGCCTTAATAAAACACCCTAAAAGAATCATGGTTTGGCTCTATAACATATTTGGAGTGAGAAGGATATATGTACGGGTCTAGGAGTGGTATCCCCCAATGGGGTCAAGGGATAACACCCCTTGTGGCGTCAAGGGGCAATGCCCCAGGGTCTAGGGGTAGTGCCCCAAGTGTGTTCCCTATTACAATATAGGGTGGAGTTGAGGGATAGAGATCCTCACTACTAAAGGAAATTGGGTATTTTTGGGAGGCTTGGAGTGACTCAAAATTCACAAAAAATGACTCAAAAAACACTCTTTTAAGGTAAAAAATTTAATGCAAAATCACAACTTCTCAGTGCAAAATCACAACTTGCAAGACAAAATCACTACTTACAAGTTTTAATACTATAGTGGTTGGCTTAACCATGATGGTTAACTACAAAATCATGATTGTTTAGAAAAACTCATGACTAAGAATGAAAATACTGCTCTTAACCTCTAGATCGATAATTGTGGTTTTATTGTAAATCATAAAACTATAATTGAGAACTACAAAGTCATGACTATCAGAAGATCGATAATAATGATATCGATATAAATGGAAAAATTTCCATAATTTAAATATTATATGCAGACAAAAACTTATAATTTTATGATAGATTTTTCTTAAAAGGCCTAAGAATATTTATTTATATGTGACTAAGATAGATTAAAACCATTTAATGAGATATCAAGATTATAAGATGGATAACCAGATTTTTTTCAAGATGATCCTAAAAAGATTTAGTTGACTAGAAGATGCTTTAATTAGACAATTGATACTAAATATACCTTACAATATCAACATATATAATATGAATAAAATGGTAAAATTTTCAAAACTGTTACTAAGACTACCATACCATGATTCACTAGAATAATATTACCATTCTAAAAATATCGAGACTCAGTTTTATCAAAAATTAGAAAAGGGGTAGGGCCTATTTCAGTTAATTCCTCTTGATTTGGCCTCCTTCCATGTTATTATTGTATAATCATACTATCCACATAGGAACCACACAAAGAGAAAATATTGATAGTAAAATTGGGGTTAGTTTGATAGATATATGTTTATAGTGAAAATCCCCCAAAAATATTAAATGGAGGACTATATTGATGTCAAAAATCCCTTAAAACATAGAATATCAAGATATCCCATATAGATTAATGGAAAAAGGTAAGTCATTAATTATTTTATTAAAAATTGCAATATCATGACTACCATCGATAATACCATGATTTGCAAGACAAACTTGTGACTGGGAGAGTTGTGGTATTGTCAAAAATGGAGCTACAACACAAATCATTAATGGTTTATGCAACCATGACTTAGTTAGGAAATATCATGACTGGGCCTAGAAATATCACTAATTACAAATCACAAGGTTTTCAAAGGGTCAAAAACCTAAAAAACAACTAGCAATTAGTGCAAAATCACTACTCACGAAGGTAATGTCATGACTAGATTAGACAATACCATGACTATCATTGAAAACCCATGACTATAACCTATACACACAAAATTTCAAAAAAAAATTCTAGTAGGCTAGCGAAAACAACACTTGGATGAAAAATTGTTAGTTTGGGAGGGGAACTCCTACTTTGGTCACTAGAATATGTACCAAATTTTAGATTCTTGCATTATTACTAAACTTAGTAATAAAACCTAAAATATAATGACATGCATAAGAATGGATAAAAGATGTAAAATTAGAATAAAAATAAAATTCTTACCTTCATTCTTAACTCTTTATAACTCCATTTTAGGATTTGCATTTTGATGATGGATATACTTAAACTCAGAATTTGGATAACATGATGGCTTGATGTTGGATGCTTAGATTAATTGACAATCGGACATGGATTCTCTACAAGCTTTCTAGATTGATTTTGACATGGATTTGAAATGAGCTTCTTAGATATATTTCCATGGAGGAGAAGGTTTGCTTAAATAAAGGAAAGGAGGGAATATCAAGGGCTAAGATTCAAACTTTGATGAGGAGATCCAATGGATAAAGATTATCCAAGGAATAATAAATTCCTTGAAAACCTCTAGAGTTATAGGTTTTTAGAGAGGGGGCTATGTTAAAGAGAGTTATAAATTTGGAGAGTTCCATAACTCTCTTTAGGAGTTAATGATGATTAGAGGAAGGTTATATGTGGATTAGAGAAGGATTAGATGACTAGGGGTGTAGAGAAGCCTAGGGTGTAGGCTAGTAGGTGGTTAGGTGGGGTTATGGGAATTTTAAATTCCCATATAGTAGATGAATAGGATTAGATTAATATAATAAGGATTAGGATATAATTAATGAAAGAGGTGGATTAGATTAAGGTTAGTGAGTGTAGGATAGTTGAAGGGCATTATTAGATGAATGGCTAAAAATAGGATAAATTAGTGGGATAAAATAGGTTAAGTGGAATTAGTGTCGACTAATAGAGATATTAGTTAAAAATAATGAAGTGAGTGATTTTATGTGCATATAGGTGGAATCCATTTTGAGCTAAAGGTGTCCTTGAAAGGCAAAATTTAGTATGATGCATAGTCAAGGAAACACAATCCTTCAAGAACTTGTAGTCCCATTCATAAGTGTAAGTGTGAAATAGTGTTGTTCTCACTTGATATGGATTATCTAATAGTTAAGAGGGATGTATTTGAGCTACATGAAATCCTTAATTAAGTTGTGATCATGAAATTGAAGAGAGAAACTCAGAACTAATCTTTAGGGTCAATTAACATAATCTGCATAAAAACCCTCAATGGTGTCACAATGGTGGAATTCAATGTTTCATGCCTACTTTGAAGGTCAAAAAATATATAACATCATTTCAAGTAATTTTCATAAAACATGTAATCATGTTTTAAATTTATATCTATTGTCAAAGTGAGTTTTTGGTTCTTAAGACCCAAAATGGCCTTTCTCAGCCTTATCATGCACATTCACCAACCCAAGTGAGCAATTTTCAAGTGTGAAAACTTGTTTCAGATGATGCATGAATGATTAGAGTTTTATTATGTGTTGAGGGTGGTCCCATTATTAAAATTCATGACATCATTTTGTCCATAAGGTCACCCAACTTCATGAATAATCATCAAAAGGATGCAAAACACCCTATTTTACTTAAGAAGGAGCCCAAAAGGCCACTTTGTTTGCTAATATATTGATTGATGTTTTTCATGGGAAATCAAGCCTATATGAAATGTTATATGGATCCCCATACCATAAATTATTGGCATTGTTTTTTTGAAAAGACCCCTGTCCTTTATGAACCATTGTTAAGTAATTAAACTCTCATAAAACCCTTCAATACACCTGATTGGAGAGATATGTAAATTGATTCCCTAAAATGCAATAGTTTGAATTCTAAATTATCTTGACCATGTTATTAACTCTTTTCATCTTTATTTCCATGTATTTTTTCATAGGTGTAGGTATAATACCATATGGTACAATGTCAAATAGGTAGTTTTAAGCCTATTTGTGAAGGTATACATAGTGGAGTGACAAAGAACCATTTGAATATGTGTATGTGGAATTAATATATGTGTCATGATCGTATAAAGTCTTATATAGGTCCCTCAAAAAGTTATACAGTTCCTACAATTTGGCCACTAAGCCCAATAGTGTGAAGAACTTAGTTTCACAAGCCAAAAACCAATGATAAAAGCCCATGGGTGAAATATAGGCCCTAAAACTCAAGGGGTAAGTTTTTTTTATGTGTTTAAGGTATCATAAAGTCATTTTAAAGTTTAAAAACCTGAAACTTCATTAAAAAATATCTCAAACTACCCCTTAAGCACACAAAGGTGTCTATGCTTACAAATGGCCATTTTATGGTTTTCCTATCTACATGATGTTCTAGAACATTAAATTTGTCATGGAGGATGGTATTATGCTTTTTAAATTTAATAAAACATTTTTGACTAGTCTTAAATGTGTGGGTGGTCATTTGGACCATATTTCTCTTTTTAGGCCTAGTAGGCCTAATTAGGCCTAATTGGAGAGAGAAATGAAGGGAAAAAGATAATTCTACTTAGATTTAGTTCATAAATTTTTTTTATGAATATATAATGGAATATAGGGTACTCAAAAATGTTTTAATGTTTCTAGGGTGACTTGGACATTCATCTGGATAAGGTATTTACAAGTTTTTAGGGTTATAAGGAATTGCTGAAAAAATAAGCAAATGGAGAAAACTAACATATTTTGGAGGGTTTTATGGTTAAAAATACTTTTTTTTAGGTCTTAATTAATTTTTATTATCCATCCATGGAGAAAATTTTCTTAGTGAAAAGCAAAACCAATTCTTCTCTCTCCTACACCTCTTTGCTCATGTGAATGAATCAAGTGTTCAAAGCAGTAAATAGATGCATAGAAGTTTTTCCAAAGGATTTATTCATGATTATTTATACCTCCTATTCCTAATCAATTTTTAATAAGTAATTATTTTTTTAAGATAATGTTTCAAATTTTGAAAAGGTCTTAAAGACTCCTAGTAAGACCATCCTTCCTTCCAATGCCTAGTCAAAGAGGACAAAGTCAAAGTAATTGGAAAATTATTGTAACAACCATTTTAAGGTGGAAATAAATCATTAATGGATTAATATATGGTTTAAAATGAGGTCTTGATAAATAATTTAAGACCTATTTTATAGGAGGAAGACTCATTCTTCAACAAGAACATGTGACCAAGAATAGACAAGTATGCGAGCAAGGGTTTAGGAGATTGTATGGTTCAAAGACCAAAAATTATTGTTAATGAATTAGTAAAAAATTAAAAAAAATACTTATATCTACTCCTACACCAATTTTTAGAAGGAAAATGAGAGATATTTAAGTAAGTGTTACATTGGGTTTGAACAATACCAAGTGAATGAGTCACTCCTAGTTTTAGGGTTACCTTGCCTCTCTCTCTCTCTCTCTCTCTCTCTCTCTCTCTCTCTCTCTCTCTCTCTCTCTCTCTCTCTCTCTCTCTCTCTCTCTCTCTCTCTCTCTCTCATTATCTCTATATATAAGCCTATTTTTGAAATTTTAAAGGATATTTAACCTGATATATAGTAGGTCCATGCTCATAAAATCTATTTTACTTTCCTCTTTTGAATGAATAAGACTGGATTCATGCCTCCTTAAAGCTTGTGACTAGTGTATGTTCATGGTTTGTTGATGAATGACAATGATAGTGCATGTTTCATTTCATTTTTTCATATCTTATTTACCTATTTGAAGGTGTTAGATCATACTTATAGGTTTAATAGTGTTATTTAATAATATTTTATGTTTTTGAAGTGTAAGCTTTCCTTAGTGTCTTTGATAGACCTATTATTCAACTGCCTTAGATTGTGCATTAAGCTGAGCATCTTTGTGAAATATTGATGTTTTTATACCTTAATTTGAGAATTTAAATCAGGTAATTATCTCTATTCATCCTTATTATTTAATATTATATAATTTTAGGGAATATTTTGGTGTATCACCTCAGTTATATAGGTTTTCCTTTTAGTTTACCTTCTTCTCTTTTCCCTTATAAGCTGGTAGTGTAGAGTAGAGATCCTTATAGATACATCAAGGGGAGATAGACCTAAAAAATATACAGATTAAATACATCCATTAGGATACCCAAAAAATAATATTTTATCCATGTTAATTCAAAATATGAAGTCTTAAAACTACCTTCACAAGGGTGCAAGTATAGTAGATAACACTACCTCTTCAAGTGGGATGTACCATACTTTCCACTCTATTATTAGTTATATAGTTTTTTGAGGTATTTGACATGTTTTTGGGATAAAATTGGATGAAAAAGCTTCATAAAATACCATATATAGTGCATTTAAGTCTAAAATACATACATTGCAATGAGGTAGTCATTGTTATAGGTGTACAATATGAGTACCCTCTATAACTAGTGGTATATAGTCATTTACTCCCAACACCACCAAAGTTGGTTGATATACCCATACATGATCAATGTATATATAAAATGGTTTCACATATGATATTTATTTCTATATATCCATTTCCTAGGAAATTAGTTGACTATACTAGATAACCAACTATTTAGTTCCATCATATCAAAGAGTTATTCATAAATTAAAGATGACATCATCTCTTATAATATGTAATCACTTAGTACTATGAATAGTTAAATTTATTCCATAGTGATTACATGAAATTATTAATTATAATACCATATAAAATACCACACATAGTTGTAAACCTCTTAGAGTTACCCATAATACACAAGATTATATGAGTAGTGATCATGATAATTATCATACATGTGATTTATTATCATATTATAAAATGCCTACATTTGAAACCTTTCACTTATGATAGGTAATCTTTACATTATTTGATAAAGAATCTTCCCATGTTCTTCCCATTTATGGGATGATTATTTATCACTTTTAAATATTTAAAAATACAAAAAAAATAAAAAAATTTAAGAAAATACAAAATATTCAAAATATCAAAAATTAGGACCTGAACATGACATGATTACTATATTACATTACTTGCATATTTTATTTATCACATGTTTTATTTATCCTATCTATAATTATTTTTAATTAAATAAGGTAAATCAAATAGATCCCAATGATACCTAGTATTTGAGAGTGACCAATGGATCTACAGACCTAGAAAGAGGGGTACCTATATCACCATTGTCAAAGGAAAGGGTTGAAAATTATTTAGGCCTATGATAAAATGAGATATATCTAACTAAACACTCATTTAATTAATTTATAATTAAAATAATCAATATAAGGAGTTGTGAAAGTAAATTAAAGTAAACCAAAGGGGAAGGGTTAGAATGATAAAAATGTCTAAGGTGACATAGTTGACAAATGGGGTCCTAGGGTAACATAAAATGGAATATGTAAAGTCAAAGAAATACTATAAACACACTAGGTACAAGTGTAAATATAAATTAGAAAAGGATACACACACATTATTTCATGATTCATAAAATAACATCTATCTACTAAATGAAATAAAGGAAAGAGCATAAAGCTAGAAATACTTACTTTGGAGAGGACTTGTCGAGCCTCAATCTCCACTTAGCCAATGGTGCTTTGAAAGAGATTATTTTAGTTGTCAATACCTTAAATTTTCATTTAAATACCTTAGAGTGCTCCTAATGAATTCTCCTATTATATCTCTAATACTTTAATAAGATAAGCTTCCTTCGAAACTAGATTCCACCTTTAACTCCTCCAAATGTGATTTTGGGAAAAAGTGTGAGAAAAATAAAAGCATATGAGTATGATATGATATGTTGGAATTAAAGGATGATTTGTATATATAAGGTTAAATTAAAAAAACACATCATAAAATTTATTCTAATGCCATTATCCTAATAATATCTAGTTTTAAATGGGTTTACTGACATTGAACTATGTTGGCCATGCCAAAATAGCTAAAAAAATCAAGCTAACAAACTCATAAATACATCAACTAGGTTGATATAGTATGGATGGGGATAGGTGTCAAAAATAATACATCACGCATGGCCAATGTAGTAGGAAATAAGGGAAACGATATAGTTTTATTACGTAGGATGGATGGAGATAAGTAGGAAGTCAAATCTAAGGAAACTACACTAGAAATTGGAATGATATATAAATAACATCATCTCTCACAAATCATAAAAGGCCTTCTTGCCCATTTTTGGGTGTACCCTTTAAGACATGCACTCAAGGATATTGAATCACAACATGTTTCTATAAGAGATAATGTTAGTAAATGATAGAATTGAAAAATATTATGTGTATATATATGCTCCACGTGAAAGTCATCATGTGTCATAATAGTGTAATATGGGAGGGTGCTTTAGGAAATAATGTATAATAATTTTTTTGGGATAACCTAAATATAGTAAAAATATAAAATTAAATGAAATTAAATAAAATTTAAATACCTAAATTCACATACCTTGTTTATGGTATAAAAATGTATATGTGTAATAGATGATGAGAGGAACATAGTGTGTAGAACAAGAGTCAGACCTGAAAAATAAGAGAAAATTACATTGTTTGTAAAAAATATCATATTAACACCCAAAACTTTCATATCTCACTTAGAGTTTAAGGCTTATTTTGGTTCATGAAAAGGACATATGAAAATAAAGATATGGGTGGAAAATAGAATGTGTTAGTAAATAACTAAAGGTTGATTTAAAAAAAGCAATTACTATAAAAGGGTGAAAACTATTCATTTTCATCTTTTCCATTTTTATAAATCATAGATATATGTATAAAAATATAGTAATTTATAAGATCATGGCTCATTAATGATGAGGTAGATAGGATAGTGGGGTTATCAAAGTTGAAACCAAATTTGTGTAGGTATGGGGTGCATTAATTATCTATTTTATCTTATTAGATTAAAATGAACTAGATTAAGAAATTATAGAACTGAGAAAAATATATGTGATGAAATATACCATAATAAGATTAATAGTAGGGATAAAAATATGGTGATGAATGTTTATGGGATAAAAATTAATAAAACATAAGCCAAGGTCATTTATTAGGGCCAAGAAAAAAATCATCACGCTATTTGAACTATATCGACCAAGGTGATGTAGCTTTGAGGTAGATGAAAATTTACATTATAGCTACCATATGAATTTAAAAATGTAGTTAATAAAGGATATGTAATATGTTTTATGTCATGGTTGATGTAGTATTAGAGTATATAGGGTGGATTACTTCATATTGCATGGATTATGGTGAGAGGGAAGTAATATAGTTGATGCAATTTAGAAGGTTGTCGATGGAATATAAAAGAAAGATAAGCATGGATGATACTATAATGTATGGTATATGTTGTAGATTGTAATGGTGGTTGATATAATAAAACATGGGTGATATTATAATAAATATTGGGATGGTTAATGTAGTAATTTACATCATTGATACAATAGTAAAGGAGAAAAAATGTTAGATTTTTTGTATTATGTTGATTTTAAATATTTATTTCAAACTTTTTTGGATAGAAACCTAATTTTCTATTTGTTTTTCATAATTTCATAGAGAATATAGAGACTTTAATGACTTATAGTTTTGATATGGATACCTGATCTATTAGAATAAAATTTGATAGTAGATTGAGTATGACTGACTATGTTAGGTTTTAATGAAATCATGGAGATGCACCAAATTCATTTCAACATTAAGTTAGCTGCCATGGTCCTAGGATTATGGGAGTGGTTTAGATACACATTAAGATGGGTGGTGAATTGGGACATTATAGATGTTTCCATCACCCTAAAGGATGTACATGTTATAATGGGGTTACCGATCATGGCCACACACTTATGGTATATAATACCTAGATAGTTTCAATGAGAGGAGATTCTTAGCATAATCAGATATAGTCTTGGATAAATATTATCAATATGGTCTGGTAATACATGTTATATATATATATATATATATATATATATATATATATATATATATATATATATATATATATATATATATATATATATATTTGGAAGTCCTTAATTAGATTTGTGACATCTTGAGTCATCTATCATAAATCATATGGGGTTGGACCATTAATGTTATAGACCCATGCTAGTATATGGTATAGAATGACATGGTACATGATCTTGGATCTATCATCTAGGTGTATCTAGTGTAATATTTTTATGATATACTAAGTAGAGGTTAGTAGATGATGAAGCTAATTATCCCATTTAAGAGATAGATTGGTTACCTTTGTATAAGATGACATGGCTACCTCATGTCATAGATGACACCATTAAATGAGTGTGGAGATGAGTACATGATAATATGGTGAGGATTATTTTGAACACTCATCACTTCAAACCTTGCGTCGATATCAAATTATCTAGAATTTATACTAGGGTAGTGTGGATACATGGAAATAATAACCAACCATAGTATATAAATAGGGGTAGATGAGGATTAAAGGGACATACCTATGGTTGATGGATAATAATAAATGTGATTATTTACTTTATCATTTTTTATTGACACACTTAGTAGCTTTATTGGTGGTCCCAAAATTTTTAGCTTGCCATACTAGATAGCAACGCGTTGTGAGAAGTAGAAGAGTACTTTTTGAGGTACATGTGGTGTGGTCTCACCATCCTAGAGTATAATTATGTTGATGGACATGATAATAA